>CM053784.1:358308450-358608450 GCA_028749045.1 Cupressus sempervirens | reverse complement strand
GTTATAATCCCAAAACTCAAAAACTTTGAAATTAAAACCCATTTGGTCTTGGGGCACAAAAACCATGAAAATCAATAAAATTTAGGTTTGGACATTGTATGCAAAAATGGCTAGCATAATGGTGTAAAACCCCAAACCCTCATCCCAAAAACTAGGAAAACGTTCACACCTAACCAACCGAGCAAAACCAACAATCAAAAATGGAGGGAAACACTAGTTCTTAGCCTCCTAACAAATAGCTACCAGAAATGAAAGCTGAAATGGAGCTGAAAGACAAAAATAGGAGAGCCCTACCTAACAGCCAAAGGGGCTAAAATGAGAATCAATCAGATAAAATAAATATCCCGCAAAAATTGTCAAAAGTTGTGGCAAAGTGAGGTCTCCCCAAGATGGATCCAACGAGATCAATCTTGTGAAGATCCCACGCTCATAGCTCTCACAATGAACATAAACATAATCCTCCAGAAAAGGATTTTGGAAAAAGCTCTCAAATTTGTAATTTCCAAAAGTGTGAAGTGAGGAATTAATTTCTTCTTTGGATACTTATTCACTTTTCGAGTGAATAATTGATTAGGGTAAATAACTAGGAAACCTAGTTAGATCCTAAATCAAACCAAACAAAAATAGGTTATTCCAAGTAATTGAAATTCATCTATGGCAAAGCTGCCAGAATTTAAAAACACTAAAAATAAAGATCGAAAACCAAAAATCACATAAATTCCTTAACAACTTTCACAATAATGTGAACCTCTGAATGCACAGACACGTTCACAGGTTTAATCACATAATGCAAATGAGTTTGGATTTATCAAACCACTGAAAGGTTTAATTTAAATAATTAAATAAGATACGTCAACCATATGGGATGACATTGGGAAAATATGAATGGCTGAATCACTAACTCCATGTGCCACTGTCAGGGATACAAATTATGCACACTAAAACACATGATCAAATGCAATTGCATATAATAACATAGTTGAAGCAATAAATGCATTAAATAACCTAATTTAACCATTTATTGAATTATACTAAAATAATCCATTTACATCACTCATGTTCGCATAAAGCATCACAATGCAAGAATGAAGTAAATAATCATAACATTAAATCTGACATATAACAAACTCAGAGATATGTCCATATACCAAATAATCAGATATCATCATAAAACATACTGTCATCTCAAAATGACATCATCATGCAAATATGATCAACTGAACAACATAGTAGTCTAACAGTTAAGATACTGAAATCAAAGTATAACATCCGACCCTCAAGTCATCTCAAATGTAAAAATAACATGACTAACAATATATCTCAGATCAAAATATGACAAGGTACAGACTGCAAATATGAGAGGCACTACACCATATCATTTGATTAATGAAGAGGATTTGAAAAGAAGATATTATGAGATGACCTAGTGAAAGGTTGAGCTAAGATGTATTAAGCATTATGGAAATACAATGGGAACTTGATAAGTTAGTCCTTGACAAGATAATGTGTTGTTCAATCAATACATGAAGTGTAGAAGACAACTAGATGAATCTAAGAGTTGAAACAATTCGTAAGAATAAGCTTGACCGAGTATCAGTATTGCACGGTCAATGAAGGAGTTGAAGTAAAGGACTAAGGAACTTAAGTAGAAATCAAATAACATAGTTCAAGTTGAGTGCTAGTTATTGCTGAGAAAATATATGAAGAAGCGCAGTCGTGACTAAGTGTAATAATGGTCAAGTGAGATAGTATAGTGATTGTTGAGTTACACAGTGAGCTAAAGAACACAATGATTGTCGAGTGACAATAAAACTTACAATTTGAGAAAGATTTGATTTTGAGGCTGACACAGTTAGAATTTTGAATTAGTCAAAGTTTGTGAAAAATAAAGATTGATGAGTTGACATATTTAATGCATGAGGAGAGTTTGTTATATGATCAAATGGAAGGATTTGATCAGAATTTTCTAGAATAAGAAGGAGAACAAAAAGGTCAAAGAATTTGATGAATATGACCTAACCCTAAGATGAGCAGTGATATTTTAAGCAACACAAGATCAAAATTGCCTATTTAAGGATGCATAAGGAATGAATTTCAAGGTTGGTTCATTGTTGATTGTCTATCTTAAGGAGAAGTTGTGGAGAGTTGAACATCAAAGGTGAAGTGTGAAGACTTTGTGAAGTGTGATTGCTTGAGGAGATGCCAAGCATATCACTAATGGAGATGTCAATGGAGGCCAATAAATGAACTAGTAGATGAGTGAATGGAGATCTGAATTTGCAAAGTGAGTTTTACTTTACAGATCAAACCTATTGCTAAATTCTAACCATTGTATCAGTCTAAAATCCTTTAGTCAAGGTTAAGCTAACAATAATTTTATAAATCCTTTAATCAAAGTGACATTCTAATGGAATGTTCCAAAGTCCTCTAACAAAGCCACTCCTAACATGGTGATTAAATCCTTTAAAATGGTCACATATAACAGTGTTTTGTATAACCTTTAATAAGGTTGGTTCTTAACTAAGTTCACTTCATAAGAGTGAAAAAATGGTAGCATATTACTTGGTGGTTTTTTCCAAATTGGGTTTTCACGTTAAATCATAGTGTCAAAGTGTTATTTTCATGTGTGGATGTTATTATTTTGCATGCTATATTTTTTAGTAGTTTATTTATTGGCAGACGACACATATAGAGACATAGAGATAAGATATTACATGAAATGTTAAATTGTTGAAGTTATGCTATAAAGACTGAGTGAGTATTTGAGATTGATTAATTTGTATGAAGTGATTAAAAGTCAAATTGGTACATCTGGACCTAAGGATAACTAATTCAGCTCCATCTTAGTTATTCTCAATCATTATAACAATTGGTATTAAAGAATTGGTCATTGTCAGGAAAGTTTGAGGGGACTCAAGCCAAAGATCAATATGTACAAGAGAGAGCTACCTAAGTTGAACACGGAAAAAATCCCGACATGGTAAAGGCTGATGAGATTGCACTTATTTGGTATTGGAGATTCCAAATCTTACTACTTGGACAATGAATACATTGAGGTGCCTAGACATTTGATAGTTGAACAAATGAAAGAGAAGCAAGAGCACAACCAAATGATGATTGAACTTTCAACAACCCTCAATTATGGAAAATTTGATAATGTGATAGAATGCACTACAACTAAGCAAATGTAGGACAAGTTGGCAAAAATCCATGGTGGAGACAAGAATGTGTTGAGAGCTAAGGCGGAAAGCTTAAGAGGAAAATTTGATAACATGGAATAGAGGAAGGTGAGAATATTGCACAGTATTGTAGTTGAATGGCTAAGGAGCGGACAAAATGACTATATATTATAATTTATTAATTATTTAAAAATTATAAAATAATTATATTTAAATTTTAATAGTAATAAATAAATATCTAATTACAACCATTTGATCAACTGAATAGACACTTCCATTGAATTTAATATAATTTATACACTTCCATTGAATTTAATATAATTTATAAAATTTGTCCCTGTGTGCACATCTATATTTGTTCAAGTCAATTTAGAGTTAATAGATTATACTCAAAATTTAATCTGAATTAAAATACACGCAGAATTATTTTTTTATCAGCATAATTGAACCATAATCCACGATAATTTCATTTATAAAACATGATAAATCATAATATACATAATCATCACGAGTAAAAGCAAAAATGTCTTATCAGATGTCAAAAATAACTAATCAGCATAGCTATATGAGCTAAATTAATGACAAGAGTCAAACCATGTAACACTCAAATAAAAGAACTTTGTGACACTAACAACCATTGCGTAGCCAGTCAAATGACTAATACCCTAAGCAGAATTTGAAATGGACTGATCCTCCCCATCAACAGCAGCGTCAATGGCCAATGGCACCGTTTTAACCTAGCCATGATCAAGACATATCCAGTTAAAAGATCTTCACTCGATTCCTATTAAGTTTTGGGAAGTTCATTAATGGAGTTTTTCAACACTTACCAGGTTACGGTACTTGAGGATGTAAAACATCTCCAAATAGCCTCGGGTCTCTCTTCTTTCGAGCTTTGATACGTACTTCCAAAACCCGTAAACCCCAGCCAGAGTCATCAATCTATCCGCATAAATCTGCCATGTATACCTGCAACAGAAATACTCACAAAATCAGTTGAAATCAACGATGACTGATGAAGGAAAAATATGGCTAAACCCTCTCTTGCCACAGATTTTTCCCAGTAAAGTTCAAATTGATGAGGCCAAATCATAAACCCCAACTAGACCAATACTTGGTCACACTCCACTAAGGACCCCAATGAAACAGTTTGTCCCTGTTCTTAAACTCTAGAACAAAAACAGAGGAGCTTAACATGTCTGCAGATCATACAAACTAAAATTGAAAATTATGTTTCTTATTCTTACATAGTTAACACAAATTCTTTTTAAGTTAAAATAACTTCGAAGCCTACATCCCAAATGTCGATCATCTATACATTTACTAAAAATTACATTTGCAATACTTGTCTGTCAAGTCATTTTCTTGATGATCCAGAAAAAGTAAGAATGCTGAACAATTAATTTGTGGAAATGGCATTAAAATTATTTGCGAAAAATCATAAGCCCTGAACTGACCTTTCATTGATGCGCTTTAGACCTGCGTCAGAGATCCCATCCCAGTGACTGGGATCTGTCTTGCACTTCTCAAAGAAGTCAGCAATCTTTTCACTTGATGATTCCCCATGATATGGATCGATGTGGAATCCAGAAACTCCATCAACAATTATCTCAGCAGGGCCTCCATTGCTTGTAGCAAATGTTGAAAGACCACATGTCATGGCCTCAACAACAGTCAGTCCAAAAGCTTCATACAGTGCAGGCTGGGGCATAGAACAAACCAAAAAAGAACATTACAAAATGATAAATAAAATCTTGGTGTGCATTTAAATAGACACTAGAATTTCAAACTGCAATCTTGGGAGTTGGGGTCCTGATTTTGATTCAAGATTAAACAAAATCCGAACACTAACCTGTACAAAGGCACCCCTTGTGTCACAAATATAGCGATACAGCTCACCATTTCGCACCCTATTCTTTTGAGCAATTAGCCAACGAAACTGCCCACTCAAGTTATACTCGTTCATAAGGTTGTGCATTTTCTCAATTTCAGCAATTTCTTCTCCGTCTCTTGACTTTGATGCATCAACATTACCCGCAACAACGACAAGATTGACCAGCTCTCTCAAGCGCTTGTTCTTGGCAAACCATTCAACTAGTCCCGTCATGTTTTTCATCCGATCAAGTCTTGCCATAGAGAATATGATAGGTTTCTTCTTGTCGCTCAATACACCTCTGAACAGAGCAGAGACAACAATCTCTCAGCAAAAAAGAAATTCTTGATTAATTAGTCTCTTCTCAAGAGTAATTAGAAGACAATATCTATTCTTGCAATGAACAAACATTGCAGGCACATGAGTTTCAAATGAATTAATTTTTCCTTTCAAGCAAAAGAAACTGTTACTTTGAAATTCCTTTTAATAATACCTAGCAAACAAATACTTAGGAAACCAGTGTAAATTGTTAAACTTATATAGAAGCCAAACATCATCTGCTAGAATTGCTTTCAACCTTTTATATTGAAGTGGGAGCTATAAGAGAAAAGGACATATTAGAGAACTGCTTGGTGGATTTTCCTTGATGTCAAAAACTAAAGCTTCGGAGACATAAAATGAGAGGCTTTCATTCAAAACAAAAACCACTACAGGCAAAGAGGAAGACTGGTTGTAGAGTCAGAAACTAGCACTGCAGAAACAATCATGAAAGGTGAAAACTATCTTGCAGACATTTCAACACAACTTTTTATAGAGGAAACATGGCAGGACAGCATAAATCCTGAATATAGAGTGTCACTTACACATGCTCCGCTGTCTGTTCAGGACTGAATAGGAGTTCTTCAATGGTGCCATGCAAAGCAGTAAGGCGGTGCTGCTTGTCTGTGTATGGAAAATAAATATGCATGTCTGCTCCAGGAGAAACAATGTTGAATTTAGGATCAAAAACATCAATTCCATGAACCACATGGTAAAGACCAGGAAGAGTGAAAGCGGTGTAGCTTTCATATTGTCCAACAGTGTCCTTGCTGCACAACAAAGTGACACATCCATGTTAAGCACCTGATCTAGCAGCCAAAAGTTCTCAAATAACCATAATTTCTAATAATCTTGAGAAAACGATTCTTGACTTCCCCATTTTGCATTACTTAGAATCTCTCCTGTACTAAAAGTAATTTAAATATCTACATCTACAAACATTTTTTATATGTTTCTACATTTGTCATTTGACTTATACATCATGTTTTGAAGACCATATTGCATTCACCATATTTGAGAAATAATGCACCATCATTAATTGTGCAAAAGACGCCTAAGCTTGTAGAGAAAACTCGGATGAATCTCATGAAAAGAAAAAACATGAACTAAGAAACCCTTAACAAAAGTATGAAGACTGCCATACCTTCCCGCAATCTCTTGGTATGTGCTTGCAATAATGAAATCAGCATGGTTCATTGCAATGAGATCAGCAGTGAACTGACAGGAGAAATGATGCTTCTTTTCGAAGTTTTTCCAATATATGTCAGAATCTGGGTATTTTGTCTTCTCCAAAGCATGAGCAATATTGCACTGGCAAGACACAAATGATCTCAAATTTGAGAGTGTTTGTGGGCAAGTCAAAGAAAATATTAATTCTGTCACAAAACACATACAGACGGATAATGGCCAGAGTAAATACCTGAGTAATTCCTTGTTTATGTGCAATCAGAGATGCCACTAAATTTCCATCGCTGTAGTTACCGATAATCAGATCAGGTGCACCATGTAGCTCTGAAGTTATTTCATTATATGCATCCTAAATCAACACAGGGGAAGTTAGTTAGTCCATGTGTATTGAAGCAACAAAAACAATAAATATATATTTGTGTATCATGAGCTTTTTCCTTCATTTAATGAGTTTTATTTCAGAAATAAGTCCGTTTCACCTTCTATTGCTCATTGAACTATAGCATTTAAGACTATTGCCTTTTTCAGAAATTATAAAAAATTGATATGTTCATGTACACCTCGAGCATGCCAACAATTATTTTGCCAATTTCAACATTCACAAGCATTGTACCTCGGCAAAGGTTTCCAAGTAAGGCCAGACATCAAATCGAGATACCCATCGATGCAAAATTCCCTTATCAGTTCTGAAAGGTACCCTGAGTATCCATGAATGTTTTAACCCACTAATTTTCTCAATTCGCTGGTTCCATGTGGTTCCATGCGCTTCCGGAATCAGGCGAGTCACCTTAAGCAGTTAAACACGTCAGAAGCAACGTGAAAACACAGCTTTAAAAATCAAATTTAAGGTAATAGAAATAAAGAACAATTCTTGAATAACCCACATACAACATTAACATAAGCAGTTCTCACACAGATTTTATGCTCAGGAAAAGCAGCTCACCCATAAATATGCAATTGTAACCTGTAAAGTACTCCAACAAAGCTAAGAATATCCACATAGGAGGTCAAAGCTAATATGAATATAGGAAACCTGAGTGCACGCATGAGAGAAATACTTTACCACAAGAATCTTAGGTTCGATGGCCAACCCTTGTTGTTTATTCTCAGTAACATCTCATTCTCTAAGGCACGGACTTGATCAAGGATATATACCATCTACAGAGAAAAAATTAATTATGAGAACATTCTGTTTTTCCTAGGATTATAATTTATAATGAATAGTATCCCCTTAATCTCATGCTAATCAGAACTGTCTGTAAAAGTCCAACTATTAAATGGAAACAATGCTGAGTGCTGATAACATAGTTACGAATTTCAATAAATAGAGAACATCTTTTCTTATAGAGTTTTAGTATACTTAAAAAATCAAAATACCTGTCCACCAGTATCTGGCATTCTCAGAACACCTGCTTGACCAAAATAGCCATGAGGTGAAAGGATCACAATATTGAAGAACATTGGAATTCTGCCTAGAAACTTTTCTAAGGTTGTTGGATCAGGCGCCCAAATAAAACTCAAAAGAAAATAAATCATATCCATGATGTTAATTATTGTTAGTTGGACAGTTGTTATTTCTGACCCGGAAATAGCAGCACTATTTATGGGTAGCTTGGACAGCTGTTCGTCCTTATCTATGAATAGCGGTTGTATTTATGGGTAGTTTGGACAGCTGTTTGTCCACTTGCCAAAAATTAGTAAATGGTTATTATTTACTAATTTTAGTGATTCCTTTTGGACACTTTGCAACCAATTCTATTATTGGCTGTCGAGTTCTCTTAATCTCAGTCGTTGGTTAGATTTAATCTCGGTCGTTGGTTTACCAACAGGAGTAGTATAGAAAGGGGTCATTGGGTCATTTGGAGTAGAAGCTTTGATAAAGCAGTTTGCAGTGTTAGCAAACAATCTTGCAGTGTTAGCAAGGGCACATGGTATCAGAGCGTAGATAGTGAGCCTTCTAGCTATCAGGAAGCTGCAGAACATCAGGTATGGCGAGATGCTATGGTTGAGGAATATTCTTCAATAATGCAGAATGATGTGTGGGAGGTAGTACCTAGACCAACAGATAGGGCTGTAGTTGGATCACACTGGATCTATAAGATAAAGCACGGTGCATATGGTAGCATCGAGAAATACAAGGCTAGGTTCGTGGCAAAGGGGTTCTCTCAGAAGGAGGGAATAGACTATGACGAGACATTTGCTCCAGTTGCTAGGTATACTTCTATACGAGCTGTAATCTCACTTGCAACACAGATGGGATGGCAAATCCATCAAATGGATGTCAAGACAGCATTCCTCAATGGTGAGTTGAAGGAGGAGGTATACATAGAACAACCAGAAGGCTTTGTAGCACACAGAAAAGAGACCCACGTGTGCAGATTGAAGAAAGCATTGTACGGACTCAAGCAGGGTCCTAGAGCATGGTATGAGCGCATTGATACATACTTGCAGAAAATGGGCTTTGTGAAGAGTGAAGCAGATGCTAACCTCTACTACTTGATGGTTAGGGGTGAGATTCTCATTCTTGTTATTTATGTGGACGACCTATTTCTTATAGGTTCACTAGGGCTCATAGTGGATTGCAAGAGGAACCTTGCAGAAGAGTTCGAGATGAAGGATTTAGGACTTATGCACTACTTTCTAGGCATGGAAGTGTGGCAGACAGATGGGGAGATTTTCCTTGGTCAAGGGAAATATTGCATTGAAATCTTAAAAAAATTCGGGATGGAGGATTGCAAAGCCATGTCTACACCCATGATCACGAATTGGAGGAAGGTAGATACAACTAAGGAGAAGGATGTAGATCCCACTTTATATAGACAGTTGATTGATTCGCTTATGTATTTGGTCAACACTAGACCAGATATAGCATTTGCAGTAAACTCTCTTAGTCAGTTCATGGTTGAACCAAAGAGAATGCATTGAATAGCGGCTAAGCATGTGCTACGTTACTTGCGTGGTACAGTCGAGTATGGGATCAGATATGTTTGAGGTGAAGGTATCAGGTTGATAAGCTATACTGATGCAGATTGGGCAGGAAGTACAACGGACAAAAGGAGCACTTCAGGATGTTTCAGCTTGGGATCAAGAGTTGTATCTTGGTTCAGCAGGAAGCAGAAGTTTGTGGCTCTAAGTTCAGCAAAAGCAAAATACATAGCAGCTAGCATGGCGACATGTGAATCTATATGGCTTCGGAAGTTGTTAGTAGCCTTGTTTGGTCAGAAGGTTGAGACTACTGTGATACATTATGACAATCAGAGTTGCATCAAGTTGTCTGAGAATCCAGTGTTTTATGATAGGTCTAAACATATAGATATCAGATATCACTTCATCAGAGATTGTGTACAAAGGGGAGTTGTTCGACTACAATACATACCTACAGATGAGCAGGTAGCAGACATTCTGACGAAGGCTTTGGGAAAGACCAAATTTATCTTCTTCAGAGATAAGATGGGTGTCATGCAGAACAGCTTCCTCGCTAAGAGCGAGTGTTAATTATTGTTAGTTGGACAGTTGTTATTTCTGACCCGGAACTAGCAGCACTATTTATGGGTAGCTTGGACAGCTGTTCGTCCTTATCTATGAATAGCGGTTGTATTTATGGGTGGTTTGGACAGCTGTTTGTCCACTTGCCAAAAATTAGTAAATGGTTATTATTTACTAATTTTAGTGATTCCTTTTGGACACTTTGCAACCAATTCTATTATTGGCTGTCAAGTTGTCTTAATCTTAGCCGTTGGTTAGATTTAATCTCAGTCGTTGGTTTACCAACAAGAGTAGTATAGAAAGGGGTCATTGGGTCATTTGGAGTAGAAGCTTTGGTGAAGCAGTTTGCAGTGTTAGCAAACAGTCTTGCAGTGTTAGCAAGGGCACAGTGAGAAGCTTTGGTGAAGCAGTTTGCAGTGTTAGCAAACAGTCTTGCAGTGTTAGCAAGGGCACAGTGAGAAGCTTTGGTGAAGCAATTTGCAATGTTAGCAAACAGTCTTGCAGTGTTAGCAAGGGCACAGTGAGAAGCTTTTGGAGAAGCAGTTTGCAGTGTTAGCAAACAGTCTTGCAGTGTTAGCAAGGGCACAGTGAATGAAGCTTTGGTGAAGCAGTTTGCAGTGTTAGCAAATAGTCTTGCAGTGTTAGCAAGGGCACAGTGAGAAGCTTTTAGAGAAGCAGTTTGCAGTGTTAGCAAATAGTCTTGCAATGTTAGCAAGGGCACAGTGAATGAAGCTTTGGTGAAGCAGTTTGCAGTGTTAGCAAACAATCTTGTAGTGTTAGCAAGGGCACAGTGAGAAGCTTTGGTGAAGCAGTTTGCAGTGTTAGCAAACAGTCTTGCAGTGTTAGCAAGGGCACAGTGAGAAGCTTTGGTGAAGCAGTTTGCAGTGTTAGCAAACAGTCTTGCAATGTTAGCAAGGGCATAGTGAGAAGCTTTGGTGAAGCAGTTTGCAGTGTTAGTAAACAGTCTTGCAGTGTTAGCAAAGGCACAGTGAGAAGCTTTTGGAGAAGCAGTTTGCAGTGTTAGCAAATAGTCTTGCAGTGTTAGCAAGGGCACAGTGAATGAAGCTTTGGTGAAGCAGTTTGCAGTGTTAGCAAACAGTCTTGCAGTGTTAGCAAGGGCGCAGTGAATGAAGCTTTGGTGAAGCAGTTTGCAGTGTTAGCAAACAGTCTTGCAGTGTTAGCAAGGGCACAGTGAGAAGCTTTGGTGAAGCAGTTTGCAGTGTTAGCAAACAGTCTTGCAGTGTTAGCAAGGGCACAGTGTGAAGTTTTGGTGAAGTAGTTTGCAGTGTTAGCAAACAGTCTTGCAGTGTTAGCAAGGGCACAGTGAGAAGCTTTGGTGAAGCAGTTTGCAGTGTTAGCAAGGGCACAGTGAGGAGCTTTGGTGAAGCAGTTTGCAGTGTTAGCAAACAGTCTTGCAGTGTTAGCAAGGGCACAGTGAGGAGCTTTGGTGAAGCAGTTTGCAGTGTTAGCAAACAGTCTTGCAGTGTTAGCAAGGGCACAGTGAGGAGCTTTGGTGAAGCAGTTTGCAGTGTTAGCAAACAGTCTTGCAGTGTTAGGAAGGGCGCAGTGTTAGCGCAGGAATAGCAGTGGGGAATATCAGCGGAATAAATTAGGAGATTGTCGGAGTTCTGCCAGTGAGAGGCAAAGAATTTTGTATCTCTTGATTTGCTGAAGTTTAATATAATTTCTCATCTGTAGAACTGGTTTTCCCTTAGGGGTTTTTCCAGGGACAATTTGTCCAAAAATATTGTGTTCATTGTGTTGCGCATTTCTTTCCGTATTTTATAAGTGAAGTTGCAGTTGTGTTATTTTGCGATATTAGCTAGGAATTAATTTTCAGCAGCTTAATAATCGTTTATGATAGGAGATTAATAATCAGCTAATTTTTGGCAAGTGGACAAACAGCTGTCCAAACCACCCATAAATACAACCGCTATTCATAGATAAGGACGAACAGCTGTTCAAGCTACCCATAAATAGTGCTGCTATTTCCGGGTCAGAAATAACAACTGTCCAACTAACAATAATTAACACATGACACGTTCTGCATTGTTCCCCCAGCCTTTTTCCAATCCAATTTCTTGAAATCTGCCCAAATCAGCCATTCGGAATCAAATGAAGATAGAATTTATTTTTCAAATGCTTGTATACTTAATCTTGTTTACTCATACATTGCATTTGCTTCAAATCAATTTTCCCTCAAGGAATCAATACTAAGATTAGAAGACTTTTTCCAAACCAGAAGTTGCTAACGTTCAAGGAAAAAGAGCCACATGTTTTACTCACAGCACAGTGCTGTGTACAAAAATAAAAATATTGGAGGTTGAACTTACATGTTCTCAAATTCTGCATATGGTGTATCCTTAGGGATCTCGTTAAGATATGCCAAAGCCTTTGACAAGGAAGAACGTAGCATGAGCAAACTCTCTATTTTTTCATTAAGCATGAGCGCCTGCAAATTAAAAGGTGCAGGTTACAACTTGTCCTTGAACTGTCTTTGGACCAAATTGAAAAGGACATAAATGACAAACATCCAGTGCCCGTGATGCAAAATTACATCTCAGAATTTACTGTGTCGATCTTACAACATTGAAGCTTCAAATGGCATTCTTTGAAATGTCTTCCTTATAATTTCAAAATCAAAATGAAGGACAGTTCCTCTAATATTATGTAGGATGTCTGTGTATTCTAATATGGATGTGCTTACATGTGATCTGACTATCATCAGTGAGAAACTTTGAGTAATTAAAAAATATAGCATAAGACTAAATAATAAAATCATCTTCCAGATGAACCTTTTCCAATTGTAATTTGATTCAAATTATATAGGTTTTGTTGCAGCCTGGAGTCCAAATTAGTAACAGATTTCATACCAGATCAACAAATCTTCATTTGGCTTTTCTAGATTGCAACGAGATAATGACACCAGATGTGTGCATGTTAGTGTGATATAAACCAGTAGAAAATAACAAACCTGTCCCCGGTAGCTGTGTTGTCTGAGGAAATCCAGCAATGGCTGCATGCTTTCCTCATCACGGAATAGTCTCGAGGACAAGTGTTGGTTCAGAAATTGAGCTCCACAGCCAATAGAGGATGGACAAGTTGGACGAGGAAAAGATGCATTGAAGGGCTCCAAGTCTAGCTCCATTACATACTTGTCCTTGACTCTGGAAAAAATTACTTGCCAATTTAGATGATGAGAGAAATCGTTGAATATCTACCAACATATAATGATGCAAGAAAAACACCCTGTAATTATATATTTTTGCTCTTGTAGGAATACTATCCTTGTATACCCCAATTTGACAATTATATGAATTTTTACATGGGCTCAAAATATTTACTGCCTCCATCTTCTGTGTTTTGTAATGAAAGAAAGAATGTTAAAGGGTATCTTAAAAGGACACATAAACAGAGAGCATAGTGGTGGAGTAAACATTAAAATACAGTAATCTTCTTGTAGGACAACACTCTTCATTAATTTTTGGACATAGAGCTTCCATCGACTTACTACGTGACAAATATTGAGAGCCTATTACCTTCCATTGACAAGGTGTTCCTTGAATTCCAAATATTCGGACACCGAAAGCTGTTCAACCACAAGTTCGTCAACATTGATAC
Source organism: Cupressus sempervirens (assembly GCA_028749045.1). Classification (NCBI taxonomy): domain Eukaryota; kingdom Viridiplantae; phylum Streptophyta; class Pinopsida; order Cupressales; family Cupressaceae; genus Cupressus; species Cupressus sempervirens. The sequence goes on along the minus strand of CM053784.1, from coordinate 358,594,785 downwards.
GAACGTACTCACAAAAACCAGGCCTTAGCCGTACTGCCAAGGCAACCCATGGAGGAAAAATGATGGCTTCCTGCACCATATTTCAATTTTTTTCATAATCAAACAACAGTTGCATTGATTTTGATGTGCAATGCTTGAGATAAGACAGTCATGCTTATAATGCTCTAAACAATGAAAAGGGTTCACACCTGTGTGGATCTCAGCATATCTCCAAACACTCCATCTCTCAGCTTTTTGTTTCCATCACTTTCTCCTTCAACTTTTTCTAGCCCATCCAGCAGGTGATGACGCTGCAGGATCTTCCTTCCTTGAGCCACATATCTGGAGCAAATAAAAGAAAAAAGAATCAGAACGCTGTTCTTGTTTTCTATAACGATTTTTTTAGGGGTCTCCGTATGTTCACATTTAGGAAACAAGCACGTCAGCACACCATCTAGCTGACAGTGCCATCACAAACTCATACAAGTAGAAAGCTGTGGTGTGTTGACCTGCCCACAAAAGAAATAGAAATGTAGAATAGTTCCACCATAAACTGCTTTAAAATGCATTAACTGTTATCTTTCCCTCTAATCCATGCCCCATACGGCTGCTTATCTCTAATTTTCTGTTTAATTTTAAGGAGCGAAAGTGTTCTCATGCATGTTTTGAGGGACAGGAAAAGGATAAAACGGAATCTTCAGCTATTTGAGTGAGCAGTGACTGCTTAAGAAATGAAAATAAGCATTGAAAAAAATGGGGGGGCTGGAAATAAGCAGGGACTGCTAGTTGGAAAAAGTAACACAATTTGTTTTCCCTCTGTTTATTTGTCTCTAATTTTTTCTCCAAATCATTTTTTATTACTGATTTTATTTTAAAATAGTTTTAAAGATATTTGCTAAGAAAATAGAAAGATATAATTTATAAGCATGAGGACAACAGCTCTATAAACAACGACTAAAAATATGGAGCAGCGATTGCTAACTACTAAAATAAACCTGGCAGTCGTATGGGGACATGTCCTAATTACGGCCCAAAACAACCTTGTACCTGCCCACACACATACCAAAATAGATCACCATGAATGCCAATAGCTGTTAGTTTTTCTCCATTTCTTAGTTTTCTTGATTGTTGATTGGTTCATTTGTGCACAAACTACTATAACGGCTATTGGGGGGTCTTAGCAAAGGTATTGGGCAAACGTTTTAAAATGACACTTTTAGACCACCTCACTCTCTACGAGTTCTACAAAGAGCTCCGTAAATGTGGGAAAGCTCAAAGGTTAGCTTTATGCTCGTCACTCACTAAGGTTCACTGAAAAAATTGGCAAATCTCAACATACAAATTAGGAATTGTAGGTGTACAAAGTTAACCTGGGTGGCTATAGGTCATTTCCCCTACTCATCTAGACTTCTCAGAACTAGTTGATCTATAAAATGTGTTAAAAAAATTTAAAGAAAAATATGAAATCATTAAGATATTAATAAATATGTTTTTTTTCCAACATAGAAAAGTACTTTAGATATGCCAATACGTATCAAGGTTGTAAGAGACATGAGATGCCAAGATGGGATTACTTGCGAACCCATGTATGGTTATTTTTTCAAAATAGGAGACAAGGCACTTTGGATATATTAATATATTTTAATATAAAATTTAATATTTTTTAGAAAATTTGAAAATATAATTACATTGAGTTTTATGAGAAAAGTGATATAGTTTATTGTCAAACATTCTCTTTGAGGTTTCAAACTGGCTAGTGATTAAAGAAAGAGACCTAATAGTGTCGGCTTCATGTACTTAGAAATTCTAATCTATAAGTCGAGATTTGCCGACTTTTTTACTGAACCTTCATAGGTGACTAAAGAGCTTAAGGCTAATGTTTAGGTGTTTCCGTATTTCTGAAGCTCTTTGTAGAAGTCGAAAAATGTCATTCCAAAATGTTATGTTCACCCTCTAGTCACAAAAAAACGATAGTATTTTGTGCACAAATTGACCAATCAGCAACAAAGAAAGCTAAAAAAAATGATCAACTATTAGTACATTTGTGATAGGTTGTTAGTACACGTGTTATCAATTTTTTGGGACTCTTTAAAAGTGATAATTGGGGGTGATTGTTAAGACTCTTCAAAAAGTGATAATTGGGAGTGATTGTTAAGTATCTCCTATCAGTCATTGGATACAACCCTACTATTCCCCTACATAGATGATTAGTGATTACATATTGAAATAGGCTTCACTATGTCCTTAACTATAATGTTCTCTACTAAATATTTGGTATTTAGACAATGAAAATATGTTAAAGAAATAAAATTATAAACATTTATAAGTTATCTAGAAAAATCATATAAACATAAAAATTTCAAAGATGAAATGAGTTTTCTACACTTCTATAAATTACTCTTAGACATTTTAGATTAGATTGTGTATCTTTCTCAATCTTATTCGGCCATCATAAAAAAAATGAAATGTGAAATAATAATTTAAAAAAAAAAGAAATATTTAAAAAGAATTTCTTGATATTTTTCATTGTTAAATTACTAGTAAAAGATAGCAAAAGAAAAAGACAAAATTAATAAGTTGACATAAATAAAATAACGAAGAAAATTTTTTAATTAGTAAAAAGGGGGAAAAAAACGAGAATAAGAAATGAGAGGGAAAAAAGAGTAAAAACACAAGGAAGAAACTCCCCTATTTCACTAAGAATAAAGTCAAAGACTGAATTATTTGAATCTCAACTGTCAACACTAAAAGGCAAAAAATCTCACCATTTCATGAAAAGGTGGTACTACTAAGTGTAGAAAATATCAACGAGGAACCTCTTAGAGTACCAAATATTGGAAAAAATTAATTAGGTAGCATTATTTAGAAAATTACAGAATGTAACCAACGTGACAAACCCTAAAACTTTCCGTCATGTGCAAAAAGAAAACTACGATTACGGTAAGCGCCCTCTTTGTCCTCGTGTAATGCCATAAGAATGACAAGTGGAAGACCCATAGGGTTCGTTTGGCGAGCGGAATTGGAATACGAAGTAAAATAGGAATACGTACTCCAATTTTGGCCCAAAAAAGGGATTTTGCAATTCCACCCAGATAGGTGTTATTGGAATATGTATTCCTATTCCACTTTTTTGTATTTTAGAAAACATAAATTTTGGAGTCTGCAAATTCCAATCAAATATTGGTTGAACCAAACGGAGAATAGGAATACGTAGCCCCATTTTCTATTCTAAAATACGTATTCCTATTCCGCTCTCCAAACGGACCCATAGATCCCACCATTAAGACCAGAAACTCAAAACATAGAAATTCAACTATGAACGTTCAACCCCCCAAGCCTGTTCCTTCACTCCATAGCTGCACATCACAAATCCCACAGAGACAACGGCCAAGCTGCGCTCCTCAAATATTCCCATAATCCTGACGAGATACCCATGAAGGGATAAATTATAACATATAATAATAGGTGAAGAAACTCGGTGAAACTCGAACAAAAGAACATCCTACAACGGGTTAGTCAATTTGTATTTTGGAAAAAGAACAGATTCCCGAAAGCTTAATAGGCTGACAATAGTGTTGAGAGACATTTCAAATTAAGTTTTGTAACACCCCATTAGGATCAGCAATTCTGTTGACCGTAATAGGAATGAATGTAAAACGCAATACAAAATTTAAAGATAATTAATCTCAAGGCCAGAGTAGGATACTGGACAGCACTGAGAAGGACACCTGTGTTTAAAGAAATTTTTTAAGGTGAACAGCATAAAAGAATTTTTTCGAAAGATCAAGATTTTTCAAGAGAGCCATTTTATGCAGATCCATAACAAAAAGAACAACCTGAAGAAATGGCAACAGACTAAATAAGGAATATTATGTTGGTCCTTAGACTTATGATCTCATAAACATCATTAAAATTTCAATCATTCATTCATCATAGGGCGCCACTCAAATTACTTAAAATTTCAATCATTCATTCATCATAAGGCGCCACTCAAATTACTAAATGTACAGAAAATATTGACTAGTTTCTAGAAAACTATAAGAAACTTTGCATCAAGACCTGGCCATAAACTTAGTTAGACATGAGAGAAAACAGAGCAAGTAGAACAACGCCATGACAAAAAAGAAAACAGCAGTCAAAACATTTACCGTGAGAACAGAGAAACCATTTCATTGCGGTTCTCGATCAGCATGTCCTCAACACGGTCGCTCGTGCTCCGTCTCGCAAGGCGGCTTAGCATTGCAGTCGCCATTCTTATCGGAGCAAACAAATTCTCCCTTGTTTCTCCCAACCTCCCAAAAATCTTCCCCCTCCGAAACCGAAACAGAACAATTCGCTTGAAGCTCTGACCTCCTCAACACCCAAATACCTCCTCCCCGGCCCCACCCTGCCCCTGCCCTCTCCAGTTCCCATCTTTAAATATAGATTTAATCGTAAGACCTCCCAAATCCTTCTTAATTAAAGCTTTTGGTGAGCGGAATAGGAATACGTATTCTGGAATAAAAGGTATCTAATCCAAACGAAAAATATTTTATAATAAACGAGTATCTAATCCAAACGAAAAAGAGGCTGGGTGATTGATTTTGTTATATATTTTTTTAATTAAACAATCCAAACAAAAAATATTTTTTTAAGATTTAAAAAAAAAATAATAATAATTAGTAATAATAAAATAAATATGACATCTGCAAATTTATATGGGAATTTTAATTATAATTAAACTAACAATCTCAAAAGCTCTAGAAGACACCAAATATGTTGTAACTATCAAATTGTTGACTACTTCATTCAAATGATAAGAATTTGAAAAATAAATTGGTAATATTAATTACATGATGCGAATTTAAATTTATTTAAGGCTACTTTATTTTTAAAAAAATATTTGACTTTTTTTTATAATTGTAATTTTAAATTATTGGATTCTAATTTTTCAACTAAGTTTTTAAGAATATATCTAAATATATAATTACAAAACATAAAATAATCTAAATATATAATTACATTTATAAGAATATATCTTTATTGTTTATTAATTATTTTATTTTATTTTATTTTTATTTTAACGTAAAAACTTAGTTGAAAAATTAGAATTCAATAATTTAAAATTACAATGATAAGAAAAAGTCAAATATTTTTTTAAAATAAAGTAGTCTTAAATAAATGTAAATTCACATCATGTAAATATATTTGCAAACTTTTTACTCATTCAAATATTCTATAAATGTGAAATATTTAAGAAAAATAAAAACCAACAATTTGACAATATAAATAAATTTAAATAATAAACAAATTAATATTGTTGTATTTGTTGGACACTAACAATCATGCTATACCACCATACATACATACAAGTCGGTGGGTGAAAATATGTTGCATCATAGTCAATGCCTAAGGAACTATCCAACAAGCTTTTATTAAAATTGGGTTGGGGTAAATCTACATGGGGATATACTTTATATTATCATATAAAAAATAATGATGGTAAGATAATTTGTTCTTTTCTAAATGGTTGGAATTTTATAATATGCATAGGGAAGTTTAATTGGTTTTGTAAACATAGTAAATTATTCTTTAGTTTAAACTTTTTTTTTTGGTTTAAGAGAAATATAAGAGTCTTATTAGTCTATGACTATTTTCAAAGTATAATTTCTACTACATATTTTCTTTAGTTGTCACATTAAGGGGCGCGTATTGGAGTTAATGTTCTAACAGGTAGTAAATAAATGATTGTTGCACATGTGGCAAACCTTGCTTACGTTGTTGGCAACATAAGTTCAATTTAGGTGTGAGTCACAAAGTTTTACCTTGAATAAATAACTAGTTCTAGATACATGTGTTTGAGTTAGGTGTCCATAAGTTCCAGTTAGTTGTCAAGTTTATATGTCAAGGCTATTAAATTTCCACAATCCATGTAAAAATTTCTATCTATTTTCTAGGAATGATTGTGTAAGTTTTTTGTCATCAACATTTCGGATCACACTACATGATCCATCATTAGATGCAAGAGGGTCAAGGAGAAAATGAAATGTAGATTGCAGACCCAGATTGAGAAATAAAAAGAGAGGAAGAAGCGATGGAATGGGAACACAGAACGAGGTTGACAAGACTAAAACTAAAAAAAAAATACAAACAAAATAAGACATAAAAATGCAAAAAGAAGGGAAAAAATGAGAGAATCTTACCAGAAGATGGATCTTCATGCGAACATGCAAAACTACAATATGCTCTCAAAAAATTGGTAGACGGATATTTCGAACATACCATTTGTACGAAAACCAATGGACTACCTACTTACAACAAACTCAAAGCCCTAGAAAAAAATTGGACATTAGGAGCAGAGATGCAAGGTAGACCAAAAATCATCAGTCAATCTAAGATCAAAGCTCAGGGACCATTAAACGCTCAAGGTAGAAACTCCAGAAAAATTACTTCTCCAAAACCCATTAAACGCTCAAGGTAGAAACTCCAGAAAAATTACTTCTCCAAAACAAAGTATGCTCTCGAGGATAAAATTGAATATCAGTAACCACCAAATTTGAAATTAGCAGATGAAAAGAAATAAAGGGTTGTAAAAGAATTCCAGGATCAAATGGAGACCATCTCATAAACAAATGACAATAATGAAGGTTGGATGACTATCAAAAATAGTAAAAGAAGAGAGAAGAGACAACATAAGGCCAATTGCTTTCTGACAAGAGACCATCTTCCCCATCAACAGCAGCGTCAATGGCCAATGGCACCGTTTTAACCTAGCCATGATCAAGACATATCCAGTCAAAAGATCTTCACTCGATTCCTATTAAGTTTTGGGAAGTTCATTAATGGAGTTTTTCAACACTTACCAGGTTACGGTACTTGAGGATGTAAAACATCTCCAAATAGCCTCGGGTCTCTCTTCTGTCGAGCTTTGATACGTACTTCCAAAACTCGTGAACCCCAGCCAGAGTCATCAATCTATCCGCATAAATCTGCCATGTATACCTGCAACAGAAATACTCACAAAATCAGTTGAAATCAACGATGACTGATGAAGGAAAAATATGGCTAAACCCTCTCTTGCCACAGATTTTTCCCAGTAAAGTTCAAATTGATGAGGCCAAATCATAAACCCCAACTAGACCAATACTTGGTTACACTCCACTAAGGATCCCAATGAAACAGTTTGTCCCTGTTCTTAAACTCTAGAACAAAAACCGAGGAGCTTAACATGTCTGCAGATCATACAAACTAAAATTGAAAATTATGTTTCTTATTCTTACATAGTTAACACAAATTCTTTTGAAGTTAAAATAACTTCGAAGCCTACATCCCAAATGTCGATCATCTATACATTTACTAAAAATTACATTTGCAATACTTGTCTGTCAAGTCATTTTCTTGATGATCCAGAAAAAGTAAGAATGCTGAACAATTAATTTGTGGAAATGGCATTAAAATTATTTGCGAAACATCATAAGCCCTGAACTGACCTTTCATTGATGCGCTTTAGACCTGCGTCAGAGATCCCATCCCAGTGACTGGGATCTGTCTTGCACTTCTCAAAGAAGTCAGCAATCTTTTCACTTGATGATTCCCCATGATATGGATCGATGTGGAATCCAGAAACTCCATCAACAATTATCTCAGCAGGGCCTCCATTGCTTGTAGCAAATGTTGGAAGACCACATGTCATGGCCTCAACAACAGTCAGTCCAAAAGCTTCATACAGCGCAGGCTGGGGCATAGAACAAACCAAAAAAGAACATTACAAAACGATGAATAAAATCTTGGTGTGCATTTAAATAGGCACTAGAATTTCAAATTCAAATCATGGGAGTTGGGGTCCTGATTTTGATTCAAGATTAAACAAAATCCGAACACTAACCTGTACAAAGGCACCCCTTGTGTCACAAATGTAGCGATACAGCTCACCATTTCGTACTCTATTCTTTTGAGCAATTATCCACCGAAACTGCCCACTCAAGTTATACTCGTTCATAAGGTTGTGCATTTTCTCAATTTCAGCAATTTCTTCTCCGTCTCTTGACTTTGATGCATCAACATTACCCGCAACAACAACAAGACTGACCAGCTCTCTCAAGCGCTTGTTCTTGGCAAACCATTCAACTAGTCCCGTCATGTTTTTCACCCGATCAAGTCTTGCCATAGAGAATATAATTGGTTTCTTCTTGTCGCTCAATACACCTCTGAACAGAGCAAAGACAACAATCTCTCAGCCAAAAAGAAATTCTTGATTAATGAGTTTCTTCTTAGGAGTAATTAAAAGACAATACATTGCAGGCACAGGAGTTTCAAATGAATTAATTTTTCCTTTCAAGTAAAAACAGCTGTTACTTCAAAATTCCTGTTCCTAATACCTTCCAAACAAATACCTAGAAAACCAGGGTAAACTGTTAAACTTATATAGGAGCTAAACATCAACTGCTAGAATTGCTTTCAATATTTTATATTGAAGTGGGAGCTATAATAGAAAAAGACATTATAGAAGTCCTTGCTAGATTTTGCTTGATGTAAAAAACTAATGCTTCAGAGGTGTAAATGAAAGCCTTTCACTTTTATAAAAAAACACAATCGTTACAGGGGAAAAGGAAGAATGCTTGTAGTCAGAAACTGGCACTGCAGAAATGATCATGAAAGATGAAAACTTGCTTGCAGAAATTTCAACACAAAACATTTTATAGAGGAAACATGGCAGGTCAGTAAATCCTGAATGAGAGTATCACTTACACATGCTCAGCTGTCTTTCAGGACTGAATATGAGTTCCTCAATGGATCCATGCAAAGCAGTAAGTCGTTTCTGCTTGTCTGTGTATGGGAAATAAATGTTCAGGTCTGCTCCAGGAGAAACAATGTTGAATTTAGGATCAAAAACATCAATTCCATGAACCACACGGTAAAGACCAGGAAGAGTGAAAGCAGAGTGGCTTTCATATTGTCCAACAGTATCCTTGCTGCACAACAAAATGACACATCCATATTAAGCACCGGATCTAGGAGCCAACAGACCTCAAATAACCATTCCTAATAAGCTCAAGAAAAAAATTCTTGACCTCTTCATTTTGCCTTACTTAGAGCCTCTTGTACAAAAAGTAATTTTACTATCTACGACTACAAATATTTTAACATGTTTCTAAATTTTACTTATACATCACCTCTTGAAGGCTGTATTACATTTGCCGTGTTTGAGAAACATTTCATCATCTAAAAGGCATCATACATACTCGAAAAGATTCATAGACAACTATAGAAAAGTCTGATGAATACCATGAACAGAGAAAACATAAATTAAGAAACCCTTAAAAGAAGTAAGAAGATTGTCAGACCTTCCTGCAATCTCGTGGCATGTGCTTGTGATAATGAAATCCGCACGGTTCATTGCAATGAGATCAGCAGTGAACTGACAGGAGAAATGATACTTCTCTTCAAAGTTTTTCCAATATATGTCAGAATCTGGGTATTTGGTCTTCTCCAAAGCATGGGCAATATTGCACTGGCAAGACACAGAAGACCTCACAATTGACAGTTTTTGTAGGCAAGTTAAAGAAAATATTAATTCCGTCACAAAACACATACACACAGGATAACGGCCAGCGAAAATACCTGAGTAATTCCTTGTTTATGTGCAATCAAAGATGCCACTAAATTTCCATCACTGTAGTTACCGATAATCAGATCAGGTGCACCGCGTAGCACTGAAGTTATTTCATTATATGCATCCTAAATAAACACAGGGGAAGCTGGTTAGTCCATTTGTGTATTGAAACAACAAAAACAACAAATATATCTTTGTGCATCATGAGCTCTTTCCTTCATTCAATGAGTTTTATTTCAGAAATAAGTCTGTTTAACCTTCGATTGCTCATTGAACTATAGCATTTAAGACTACTGCCTTTTTCAGAAATTACGAAAAACTGATACGCTCATGAACACCTCGAGCATGCCAATGATTATTTTGCGAATTTCAACATTCACAAGTCATAAGCATTGTACCTCGGCAAAGGTTTCTAAGTAAGGCCACAAATCAAATCGAGATACCCATGGACGCAAAATTCCCTTGTCAATTCTGAAAGGTACCCTGAGTATCCATGAATGTTTCAATCCACTAATTTTCTCAGTTCGCTGGTTGCATGTGGTTCCATGCGCTTCCGGAATCAGGCGAGTCAGCTTAAGCAGTTAAACTCATGTCAGAAGCAATGTGAAAACACAGGTTTAAAAATCAAATTTAAGGTAATAGAAATAAAGAACAATTCTTGAATAACCCACATACAACATCAACATAAGCAGTTCTTACACAGATTTTATGCTTAGGAAAAGCAGCTCACCCATAAATATGCAAGTGTAAACTGTAAACTGTAAAGTACTCCAACAAAGCTAAGAATATCCACATTGGAGGTCAAAGCTAATATGAATATAGGAAACCTGAGTGCACGCATGAGAGAAATACTTTACCACAAGAATCTTAGGTTCGATGGCCAACCCTTGTTGTTTTATTCTCAGTAACATTTCATTCTCTAAGGCACGGACTTGATCAAGGATATATACCATCTACAGAGAAAAAATTAATTATGAGAACATTCTGTTTTTCCTAGGATTATAATTTATAATGAATAGTATCCCGTTAATCTCATGCTAATCAGAACTGTCTGTAAAAGTCCAACTATTAAATGGAAACAATGCTGAGTGCTGATAACATAGTTACGAATTTCAATAAATAGAGAACATCTTTTCTTATAGAGTTTTAGTATACTTAAAAAATCAAAATACCTGTCCACCAGTATCTGGCATTCTCAGAACACCTGCTTGACCAAAATAGCCATGAGGTGAAAGGATCACAACATTGAAGAACATTGGAATTCTGCCTAGAAACTTTTCTAAGGTTGTTGGATCAGGTGCCCAAATAAAACTCAAAAGAAAATAAATCATATCCATGACACGTTCTGCATTGTTCCCCCAGCCTTTTTCCAATCCAATTTCTTGAAATCTGCCCAAATCAGCCATTCGGAATCAAATGAAGATAGAATTTATTTTTCAAATGCTTATATACTTAATCTTGTTTACTCATACATTGCATTTGCTTCAAATCAATTTTCCCTCAAGGAATCAATACTAAGATTAGAAGACTTTTTCCAAACCAGAAGTTGCTAACGTTCAAGGAAAAAGAGCCACATGTTTTACTCACAGCACAGTGCTGTGTACGAAAAAAAAAATATTAGAGGTTGAACTTACGTGTTCTCAAATTCTGCATATGGTGTATCCTTAGGGATCTCGTTAAGATATGCCATAACCTTTGACAAGGAAGAACGTAGCATGAGCAAACACTCTATTTTTTCATTAAGCATGAGCGCCTGCAAATTAAAAGGTGCAGGTTACAACTTGTCCTTGAACTGTCTTTGGACCAAATTGAAAAGGACATAAACGACAAACATCTAGTGCCCGTGATGCAAAATTACATCTCAGAATTTACTGTGTCGAACTCACAACATTGAAGCTTCAAATCGCATTCTTTGAAATGTCTTCCTTATAATTTCAAAATCAAAATGAAGGACAGTTCCTCTAATATTATGTAGGATGTCTGTGTATTCTAATATGGATGTGCTTACATGTGATCTGACTATCATCAGTGAGAAACTTTGAGCAATTAAAAAATATAGCATAAGACTAAATAATAAAATCATCTTCCAGATGAACCTTTTCCTATTGTAATTTGATTCAAATTATATAGGTTTTGTTGCAGCCTGGAGTCCAAATTAGTAACAGCTTTCATACCAGATCAACAAATCTTCATTTGGCTTTTCTAGCTTGCAACGAGATAATGACACCAGATGTGTGCATGTTAGTGTGATATAAACCAGTGGAAAATAACAAACCTGTCCCCGGTAGCTGTGTTGTCCGAGGAAATCCAGCAATGGCTGCATGCTTTCCTCATCACAGAATAGTCTCGAGGACAAGTGTTGGTTCAGAAATTGAGCTCCACAGCCAATAGAAGATGGACAAGTTGGACGAGGAAAAGATGCATTGAAGGGCTCCAAGTCTAGCTCCATTACATACTTGTCCTTGACTCTGGAAAAAATTACTTGCCAATTTAGATGATGAGAGAAATCGTTGAATATCTACCAACATAAGATGATGCAAGAAAAACACCCTGTAATTATATATTTTTGCTCTTGTAGGAATACTATCCTTGTATACCCAAATTTGACAATTATATGAATTTTTACATGGGCTCAAAATATTTACTGCCTCCATCTTCTGTGTTTTGTGATGGAAGAAAGAATGTTAAAGGGTATCTTAAAAGGACACATAAACAGAGAGCATACTGGGGGAATAAACATTAAAATACAGTAATCTTCGAGTAGGACAACATTCTTCATTAATTTTTGCACATAGAGCTTCCCTCGACTTACTACATGACAAATATTGAGAGCCTATTACCTTCCATTGACAAGGTGTTCCTTGAATTCCAAATATTCGGACACCGAAAGCTGTTCAACCACGAGTTCGTCAACATTGATACGAACGTACTCACAAAAACCAGGCCTTAGCCGTACTGCCAAGGCAACCCATGGAGGAAAAATGATGGCTTCCTGCACCAGTTTTCAAATTTGTTCATAATCAAATAACAGTAACATTAATTTTCATGTGAACTGTTTGAGATTAGACAGACGTGCTTATATTAATACAGTAAACAGTGAAAAGGGTTCACACCTGTGTGGACCTCAGCATATCTCCAAACACTCCATCTTTCAGCTTTTTGTTTTCATCACTTTCTCCTTCAGCTTTTGCCAGCCCATCCAGCAGGTGATGACGCTGCAGGATCTTGTTTCCTTGAGCCACATATCTGGAGCAAATAAACAAGCACGTAAGCACACCATGTAGCTGACAGTGCCATCACAAACTGATGCAAGTACAAAGCTGTGGTGTGTTGACCTGCCCAGAAAAGAAATAGAAATGTAGAATTGTTCTAGCATCCTGATCTTATCTCTTATGACGCGGAGCCTTACATTCAGTTAGACTTGATCCTTGGTAGGCTCTTTGTGAGCTAGTAGACGAAGGGCCTAGTGAAAGGATTACTCATCTTGACAATTAGTTGATCTGTAAAACATGTTAAAAAAGTAAAAATAGAAATATGAAATTATATGAAAGTACTATTTTTGGGGTGAGTGACTATTAGGGATCTTAGTGGTGGGTTTCAGGCTGACGGTTTAAAATGGTACTTTTAGATCACCTTAGATTCTATAAGCTCCTCACAGAGCTCCGTAAATGTTGGAAAGCCGAAAGATTAACTTTAAGCTCTTCACTCACCTATTGAGGTTCACCAAAGAAATCGACAAATTTTGATACAGGGCTTCTACTATTTTCTCTAGTTTAGGTTTGGTTATTGTTAAAAAAAAAAGAAATGAGGATACTTTGGGGACAACATCTAAACCCTAAAGTAAAATGTATATCAAGGGGAACACTTTAGGCTTTTTTTTTCACTCTTAGCAAGTATCCTCCTTGGTAAGTTTAGCTTTTAGCCAATACCTACTTTAGGTGTGTCAGCAATATATATATATATATATATATATATATATATATATATATATATATATATATATATATATATAATCTAATGTTTTCTAGAAAATTTGAAAATATAATGACATTTAGTTTTGAGTACAAGAAAAGTGGTAAAAGTCCTTCAGTTTACTGCCAAACATTAACTTTGAGGTTTCAAAGTGGTTAGTAATTACATATTATGATTAATGATTACATATTGAAATAGGCTTACAAGCTTGAAGCTAATATAGGAAAAAAATAAAAAATCTTAATCAATGTCCTTAACTATGATGTTCTCCAGTAAAAAATTCACACACACACTTATATAAATTTTATAGAAAATCATATACACACAATATTTTTAAATATGTGACAGATCATCAATATTTTTTTTAAAAACATGTTCAAATATATTTAATAAAAATAAAAATATTTTTACCAATTTACTTTCTAGATGGAATGACTTTTTCTATAGTCCTAAATATTATTGATAGAGAATTTTTTTTTAAAAAAAGTGAACTAATAATTGAAAATGAAAAATAATTTAAAAAATTGTAGAAAAACAATCTTATTATTTATTATTAATAATAATAATAATAAAAGATAGTAATGATAGTAAAGAAAGAACAAGACAAAATTAATAAGTTGAAATAAATAAAATAATGATGAAGAAATTATTTGGTTAAAAAGACAAAAATATAAAATGAAGAGGAAAATTAAAGACAAGAAAAAGAAATGAGAGGGGAAAATAGTAAGAAGAAGAAATAGCTATCAAAAATAGTAGAGAAGTTAATGAAGAAGTGAAGTCATTTCATAGAAGAGTCAAGCTCAAAATATAAAAACTTTAGTTGGAAGCACTACAAGGAAGAAACTCTCTATTTCACTAAGGATAAGACTCTTTAGTATTCAAACCTTAATTGTTAACAATATAAGCAAAAAAAACAATTAGTTAGTAGGGGAAGAGGTCGTAATTTCTTAATTGGCACACCCAGAACTCCTAGTTCCTATGTCAAAAACTGAATCTATGTAGGTGATTGAAGAGCTTAAATATGAGGTTATGTTCACATCCCAGTCGTTGCGTACCAAAAAAAAGTTAACAAAAATATCAACTAATGGTATATAAGTCATGGACTATTGACTATTAGTACATGTGTTATCAGCTATTAGTAAATGTATTATCATATTTTGAAACTTTTTAGAAGAGTAAAAGATCTATAAAAACTACAGTTAGTCCCCCGCCGCTACTAGATCTCAACCAAGTTGACAAACCCTGAAACTTTCCGCCATGCAGGCGATCTCGTGTCCCTCGTGTAACGTCATAAGAATGACAAGTGGAAGACCCTTATGTCCCGCCATTAACACCAGAAACTCGAAACATGAAAATTCAACTATGAACGTTCACGTTATATAGCCTTAAATAAGTAAGATCGGGCATACTGCCAGTTGCCCATAAACCCCTAAGCCACAATCCTGACGAGATACTCATTAAGGGATAAATTATAACATATCGTAATTGTTGAAGAAACTCGTTGAAACGTGAACAAAAGAACATCCTACAACGGGTTAGTCAAAAGATTGAATCAGACAGCAATTTCAAGGCCAGAGCATGATACAGGACAACATTGAGAAGCAGTTAATATCGATCATCAGGCGCCACTCAACTTACTAAATGTGCAGAAAATATTGATTAGTTGCTAGAAAACTATAGCAAACTTTGCATCAAGACATGGCCATAAATTTAGTTAGACATGAGAGAAAACAGAGCAATTAGAACAACGCCATGACAGAAGAGAAAACAGCAATCAAACATTTACCGTGAGAACAGAGAAACCATTTCATTTCGGTGCTCGATCAGCATGTCCTCAACACGCTCGCGCATGCTTCGTCTCGCAAGGCGGCTCAGCATTGCAGTCGCCATTCTTATCGGAGCAAACAAATTCTCCCTTGTTTCTCCCCACTTCTCAAAAATCTTCCCCCTCAATATGTAGTCCCTTAAAAATTCATGCCGACAACATATGTAGTGGAAGTCTTTTATACTTCCATTCAATAATAGTGCATATATGATGTCACTGCTATTTCTTTATTAATGGTCATTTTCCTTACTTGTTGAGCATAATAATTTTCTTTGCTAATGATGTTTAATATCATATTTTACTACAAAATAAATATAATAGATTTTTTTAATTTTCATGATTTATGTGTGAAATATGGTATTTAAAATATTGATGAAAAAATTTCACCTTATTCAATAGGAATTATACAACATGATGAATTAAAATATAATATTTTTAATTCTGAATTGTTTTGGAATAAGATTCATTTACATAAATATAATATTTTTAATTCAAAAGTAATCAAGTATGATTATTTAACACTTATAAGAGTCAATTATTAACATGTACTTGTTAAGTGGGTCATATTTTTTAACTACATAATATATATTTTTTGGTTAAATGGTTCATATTTTTTAGTTACATAATTTTTTTTAGGTCAAGGTTGATAGTGAGTTAGATGTGAATCTATCATTCATCACTAATATATTTTCTCTAGATCGTGGGTGTAATTTGAACTTTAGAATGTGAAGGCTAATGATCGTGAAAAAATCTTCATCAATAGAGTGTTTGTGCACATGCACGCACGTGTGTGTGATTCTTATTTTAGATCTTAGATGAAATTTGAGTATTTGATTATAAGTTGATAGTGAACAAATCTTCCTAGTATCTTGTGTTTTATATTTTTGATGTAATTCAGGTCTTAAATTGTGATGATAATCAATTACAAAAATCTTTAGTTTTATATTTTATTTTATTTATTAGATGAAACTTAGATGCATAGAATGTTAAGATTGATCATAATAATTGCATTTAAAGATAATTAATAATTATAAGAAAAAAATTGAATTAAAAGAATGATTTAGATTTGTATTTTTAATCTAAGCAAAGCATGCTAATTTAGATTTGTGAATTTATATTAATATTATTAAACTTTATATTTGATATTATCAAACTAGTTTTATATTTAATATTATCAAACTAATTTTATATTAATATTATCAAACTTTAAGATTGTAAAATTACATATTCTAATTTATAATAATACTATGTAAAGAAATATTTTTATTTAAATCAATGTAGACAATGAATTAACTCTTTTAAATAAACATAAAATAAATAATGAAATAAACTAAAATGATATTAAATAATGATAAATAAATAATAAAATAATTAACTCTTTTTTTTAAAAAGTAAATTGGAGGAAATAAAGTGTCCATTAGTTTAATGGGTCTTCTTAAACCATATTATGAAATAGATATTGATTTACATTTTTTTTAATGCACTAATATGTAGATTTTATTGGAGAAGCTAGTATAATAGTATAATAGGTGGATCTATTAAAGAAGGAAAGGGAGAAACTAATCATTTAATTTAACACTTCAATCAACTTCAAATCTCCAATAGCTTACTTGCTAACCCCACTATTTACTATGTCCTCTCTCCCAATAATTTTAAATAAATCACCTATACCTAAATCAAAACTAAAAATATATTGTATAAGAGAGAGAGTAGGGAATGGGAGAGAGAGGAAGTGTGTGAGAGAGAGTAGGAGTGGCAAAGAGAGAGTACGGGATTGGAGAGAGAGATTGAGAGTAGGGGATGGGAGAGAGAGTAGGGGTGGTAGAGAGAGAGAGAGAGAGAGAGAGAGAGAGAGAGAGAGAGTACTAGATGGGAGAGAGAGATTGAGAGAATGGGATGGCAGAGAGGGGAGGGGGAGGGGGAGGGGGAGGGGGGGGGGGAGAGAGAGAGAGAGAGAGAGAGAGAGAGAGAGAGAGAGAGATTAAAACATTAACAATGCCAACATGGTTGGAACTCAAAGAAATATGGGTATAGATGCCAACAACAAACATTCAAATGGGGTTAAAATTTTAATAAATCTAAACCCTAACATAAAAGACCCTAATTCTATCTAAATATTCACCAAAAGATCAATATACAACCTAAAATACTCCAAATATGAGAAAAGCATATAGGAAATAATTATACTGGAAGACCATAGAAGAACAGAGGTAGGAGGATTCACATATAAAAGCAGAACCTTAGATTTAATAGGAATCTTCCCAAAGTTGATAGTAAGGAAGGAAAAAATATATATAGAACATAGGGAAGAAGAAACTTCAGTAGGAAAGCCAATAAAGAAACCTACAGAAAAAAACATCAAATGTAGTCAAAGGAAGCATTAAGATAATCTAACAAGAAATTTCAACCAAGAATTTGAGGAAGGAGATATCATAGGCATGAACATTATCAACATTTTAAGAAGTAGGCACACACCTCAACCATCAGCAAGAAATAATAAGAATGACATAATAAGAAAGAAATTCCAAGAATGTGAAAGAGAAAGGTGTATAATCAGAGATGTGGAAAAGAGGACATATGAAATTTAGGATTGTATGTAGTGTAAAGCTAATAAATTTTTTACCAAAGAAACTAAGGACAAATTGAAAAGATATAGACAACTGATACATGAGAAGCTACTACTAGAAAGTGACTTAAAAGATCTTGTGACACTATGGGAAGAAGCTTACATCAATCATCATAAGCTAGTAATAGTGGGAAGTAATCTAACCACTATCAATAGCTTAATAACTGAAGGGGAAACTAAAGAAAGACAAATTAAAGACAACAAAGAAAAGGAGACTTCATAAATAAAATCACCAACAAGTAAAACTATACCTCAGCCTTTGGATATAGAAAGGAAGGAACTAGTTAGAGGTGATAACCCCAATCTAAGCATAAGAAATTAAAAGAACCAAAAGAAGTTAGAGACGCAAACAAAAAATAACCAAACAGTTAAAAAAAACAAAATGAAACAAGAGAAGAAATCATAATAGAAGATAATAACAACAATACCTCCAAAGTTGGTAATTTGCTAAGGACGATAGATATTAATAAGCTATCTAAAGAAATGATGCATACTCCAAACAGAGAAATAGAGAAAAAAGAGATTGTGGACAATAGAGATAAGGGGTATGTACAAGATCATGGTGTGCCAAACTATAGCCTTAAGTGGTAGTGTAAAATTAGCAAATCAGGTTTACGTCAACTTGATGTGCAATTTTGAACTAGTTATGAAGTTTCTATTAAAAATTTATAAGAATAGAATCTATAGGAAATTGAATGTAGTTAACAAAAAACTAGGTCCTATTAGAAAATAATTTAATTTGATTAGTCGAAAATTATTATTTAATGTAGTAGTACAAAAAAATTAGGACAAAAATAAGAAGTTGGTGTATGTCTGACCAACCTAATCATAATCAAATAATAATATATTTTTTATAAGATTATAGATATAAGAAGTAGACTCATGTCTAGATGTGACACATATTTTTTGGTATTTTTATTCCAATAAAATAATTAACCATGAATTTTTCACTACAACATTTTCAGAAGAAAAATAGTTCTCAGGTCTGATTGCCTTAACTAACTCAAAAATTTATCAAACTAATTTTTATTTTTTTATTGTAGTAGATGAACCATATGAAGCATAGAATGTTATGCATCAATTAGATTTCAAAAAAAATTTACAGTTTGAAAGTTATAGTTATTTTGCAATTACTACGTCAATCAACACTTCATAGCTAACTCCATTAGAAAATAAGTAAAAACCACTTACTGAACTCATAATTTGATTGACAATATATCAATGGAAAGATGAGACCATTATTAACAAACCCTTTTTTTTCATCAAATAAAGGTGAAAAAAAGTCGCTAGCTACATGCTTGAAGTCAAAAACTTAGGAAATAGGGTAAAAACATGTTTTTGGTAAATAAGCACCCCTAGAGACATATGTTATCAAGAAATGTGTTAAAAGGGGTCATAGGTTATCCTATGACCCCTTTTGACCCATATGAACAAATGAAACATGTTCTTAGGGGTCTTAGGACCACTAGGGACATATGTTGTCATGAGATGTGTTGAAAGGGGTCATAGGTTATCCTATCTTGAAAGGTGTCATAGGTTATCCTATAACCTCTTTCGACCTATATGAAAAAAATCAAATATGTCCCTAGGGCTCCCATGGCCCCTAAGGACATATATTGTTATGAAATGTGTTGAAAGGGGTCATAGGATTTCCCATGACCCTTTTGGACCCATGTGAACAAATGAAATATGCCCCTAGGGGTACTAAGTCCCCTAGGGGCATATATTGTCATGAAATGTGCCAAAAGGGGTCATAGGTTATCCTATGATCCCTTTCAACCCATATGATCAAATAAAATATGTTCTTTAGGGTCTTAGGACCCCTAGGCACATATATTGTCATGAAATATGTCAAAAGCGATCATAGGGTACTCTATGACCCCTTCAATCCATTCAAACATATGAGATATGTCCCTAGGGGTCCTAGGATCCCTAGGGACATATGTTATCATCAAATGAGCCAAAAAGGGTCATAGGTTACCCAATGACCCCTTTTGATGCTTTCAAGCATAATAAATATGTCCGTGTAGGTCCTAGGCCCCCCATGGACATATGTTATCATCGAATGGGTTGAAAGGGTTCATAGGTTTCCCTATGACTCCTTTTGACCCTTTTGAACATGTGTGATATCTGCCTATGGGTCTTAGAACCCCTAGGGACATATGTTGTCATTATATGCATCAAAAGGGGTCATATGTTTGCCTATGACCCCTTTCATTCATTTTTAACATGTGAGATATGTTCCTAGAGGTCCTACGACCACTAGAGACATATGTTGTCATCAAATGGGTCATAGGTTTCCTTATGATTCCTTTTGACCCATTTAATCACATTATATATGTCTCTAGGGTCTTAGGACTCCTAGGAATGTATGTTGTCATGGAATGGGTCGAAAGGGGTCATTGGATACCCTTTTGACCCATTTGAACAAATGAGACATGTCCCTATACAATTATTATAATATACACTATATAATTTAATATATACTATAATGGGTGAAAGCACGGATCTGTGTCACCTTTGGAGCCGACTTATTGATCCGATAGGACCGAATTTGATCGGACTACTTCCGGGGGGACTGAATCCAACCGAAACCACGTGGTGCTAACTAGACACCAAGTGGTGTGTACACATTCGCAGGGATCTAGTTGGATCAGATATAACCAAAATGAGAAAAATTATATAAGCTGCAAAAAGACAAATCTACTAGTCATTTGTGTCATACGAGCTTGCTAGAATTGCAGAGCGGGAAGAGCTACAAGACTCATTTGTCCAGATTAGGCATGTCAACAATTTTCTCTAATTATTTAATATGTTTTAAGTTTTATTTTATGTTTTCTTACGTTAAAATATAGTTTTTAATGTGTATTTTTCATGTAGATTGTTCTAAAGAGTTCAATTTTTTTTAATATTATTATACGTTTATGTTTTTAAGTACTGTAATATTAGATAAAGTTTAGAAAAAGTATTAAAGTTTAGTAAAACTTAGACAATATTAGAGAAATTAGATTAATTGTAAAACATTATTTATAGAAAGTAGTAGAAAATTATATAGAAAATATTAGAAAATTTAGAAAAGATTATAACAATTAAAAACTTTAGAAACTTTAGAAAGTATTAGAAAATTTAGAAAATATTAGAACAATTAGAACTTTTGAAACTTAGAAAATAACAGAAAAAATTATTAAATATAGAAACTTAGTCATATGTAAATTAGAGAATTTAAATATATATATATATATATATATATTTTTATTAGACATCATTAGAAAATGTTCTAAAGGTAGAGGATTAGAAACTACTATAAACTGGTAACTAAAACCATTAGATTGAAGTAAATCAGACTCTACCTCTTACCGTGAACACAAATAAATTCTAATTGAAACCTTATAAATTATATGTAGGAGCGAAACTTAACATTGAATATAATTAAATCACAACATTAAACCTAATCAAACTAAAACTAAAACTCTCACATTGAACCAAATTAGACTCTAACTCGTATATTGAACCTTATATCCAAATATGTTGACCTAAACCCTAAAAGTTTAACCCTCTCTCTCTAGATCTCAAACTTGTAACCCTTTTTCTCTCTCTAACTTCTAAACCCCATCTCTCTAAACCCTAAGCTGTTCTCTAACCCCATAATCCCTAAACTTCTCTCTCTCTCTCTCTCTCTCTCTCTCTCTCTCTCTCTCTCTCTCACACACACACACACACACACACACACACACACACACACTCACACAACCTCATCTCTCCCAACCCTAACCTCCTCTCTCTCTAGGACAACACCGAGAAGGGAACAGACCTACGAAAATTGGAGACAATTAATATTGATCATAAGACGCCTCTCAAATTACAAAGTGTACACAAAATATTGATTAGTTGCTAGAAAATTATAACAAGCTTTGCATCAAGACATGGCCATAAGTCTAGTTAGACATCATATAAAATCAGCAATCAAACATGTATCGTGAGAGCAGGGAAACCATTTCATTGCGGTGCTCGTTCAGCATGTCCTCAACACGCTTGTGCGTGCTTCGTCTTATAAAACGGCTTAGCATTGCAGGCGCCATTCTTATCAAAGCAAACAAAGTCTCCCTCTCTATCCAAAGCTTAAAGAAATACATGACCTTGTTTCTCCCCACTTCTCAAAAATCTCCCCCCTCCATTTCGATTAATGAAGCTCTCACCTCTACCCACACCCAAAATCACAAAACCAAAAGAAAGATTGAGTTCAAAACCTAGAGTCCCTGCCTTTGTGCAAAATATAATATGAATTTACCTTCGAAGTTGTAGCTGTGATTGTATACATAAATAGTTGTTAAATATAATAATATTTATAAATGTTTATTATTAGTAACAATATATATATATAAATTAATTACTCAAATACGTAGGATTTCTAATTAATAGAAAAGGCATCTTATATGGGATCGAGAGGCTTGTTTTGACTATCAACGGTCTATAGTTCGTGGGAGAGCGTGGACGACAATTGCAACATCTTTAGTCGTCGATTCATTTTAATGCACTATATCTTGATTGATGTGATGTTCAGTTGATCAACAACACCCTTTAATTACGCTGATTTGGAAAATCATGAAGCCGGCCGCTTTACCCTCTCCAAACTCAAAATGGAAAAAGGTCGTGGACCCTTTTGAAGCCTCTCACGCCATGAAAAACGTTTTAATAGTGTGTGGGACCCACGCTAGTCGCCATTCCATACGGGACCAACGTCTCTCTTCCCCGGAAGCTTCTGAACGATTCGCTTGCTCATTTTGAATCAATTAATCTCAAGGAAAGCGCTATGAAAGGCACCAATAAGAAAGTTAAAATACCTTTCAATATCCATTGTTACTATTACTAGCAATTGCACCTTAGTGTGCAATAGGTACGCCGAATAAATTTTGAAGGTCAATTATGGAAAAGATCATAACTTAGATTATAAACATAACCCTAATCTTAATTATTACATAAACCTAAACCATTATCCTAACCATAACCCTATGCTTAACCATAAAATTAAATGTGTTCCAAAGTCTAACTCTAATTCTAACCTTACCCCTAATCCTAATCCATGATAATATGTATGTTGTAATCCCTTATACTAACCATAATTGTAACAGGAACTCCATTTTGGAAAAGAAAATCATGATCTAAATTAGAAAAAGATTGGCTTCAATGAAAGCAAGTGTTTAATGTTATTTGATTGAATTCAAGTTTGAAATATTTGTATTTCAAATCCTAATAGATTAAAGTAGTATACTAACAATAGATAATTTTAAAACTAAATTCTAATTTTAATCATTACTAAATAATTTATATTAAATTTCATAAATTAACAAAACACACAACTATGCTACAAAAAAATAAAAAAATAAAAAACAAACTAACAAAATAATAATATGAAGATTTTTAAAATATCTAACAATACTAACTTTTTAATAAAATAAACTAAACCAATCTAACTTAAATTAAAACTTTAAATAAAACAAACTAAACTAAAATTTAAATACTAACTAAAAAAACAAAAAACTAACTTAAATTAAATATCAACTAAACTAATACCCCAATCCTAAACACTAAAAACACCCTACTTTATCATTAACTGCCCACACTCCCAAAACCACGTCAACCCACCTAAACCCTATCCTATACTAACACCCCTCACCTACCCTCTTGCCACGTGGGATACCACTCCCAATGTAGACGCAAGACTAGATGGCGCGCTGTCCAAAGGAGTACGCAGGGAGAAGAATGGAATGGTGGGACGATTTGGTTTAAAATCAATGGACTATACACCTTCAATCGTCTTGCACTCCCCTTGTATGCTGCAAATCGTCGATGTAATTCTAAGGTTGGACAACTCCAGTATAGGAATGCCTTCGGCGTAATTATGTCGAAGGCGTTCCCTTCTTCATCCAACAGTGAAGAATCTTGGAAACAGAATGACTACCATTGAAGTATTGTTAAGCGTTGATTGATTGGATTTGACACACGACTGTAAAAAAACAAAGAAATAATCATAGTCCGTTCATATCTGATCAGAATTTATTAGACGTTTGCTTTATATTGCGAGCTCCGAAAGGGTGTTTGGTCTATTGAACACTTTTCGTTTTGCCCATGATAGACAATTTAGAGATGAGAAGTGACATAAAGCGCTGAGTGACAGAGATGGAAGACAAGAAATGACCGAATACATACAACAATTTGTGTAGACATTTTCCCATCAATTTGTCAAAGTTCGATATGTTTCCCTTGTTCCTCATTGCCCACAAGTTGATTACCTCTGTATGTGTAGCCTCACTAGGAAAATTGCTTTTAAAGCCTTTTCTCTAGGCCCATTTTTCAAACACTTACAATCACGAAATTGTGGAGTAGAAAGAAAATGGAAATGGCTAAATCGTAAACTTTTTAGTGATGTCTTTATGCATATAGATACACGCATGGCATGCTATATGCATAAAGGCATTACAAAAAAGTTTACGATATAGCCATCGCCAAAAGGAAATTGCTATCCTAGAATTAAGAGCTCTGGATTGCACACAGATAAGCAGGAAGCTATACCTAAGAAATCAATTTATTTATTCATTCATTTTAATTCATTTAATGTGACGATATGGTCTACATTAATATTCAACTTCTTAATGAAGAATTAAGGTAGTGTCTAAATTCTAAACTAAAATTCATATATTTTGTTGATAGGTAGACCTTCTTGATGAGAGGTTCACAATTTATCGATGTGTTGTAGACTCTTGCCTAAACTAAAACACATATCTTACCAAAGGGACATTTAGCTATTTTTTTCAAACTTGTCTTTTATGTTTAATGTTTGAGTTTAGGTTTTAGGAATTAATGGTTCAGTCTTAAGTATAAAAGAATGATTGTCTTAATGGTGACATATCAAAATGTATATGGATTATAGAATACTCAAAGATTAAAAAAAAAAAAGTAGTTAATATTACAATGATGTACTATTATACGAATCGATATATAATATGAAATAGGTAAATAACTTATGATCTGATTTGAGTTACAATTGACAAAATTCAGTTGGTAACCAACCAATGTACAACACTTCTATCAAGTCATCATCGTTGGACAATGTATCGCATCTAAAAGAGAGGTTCTTGGCAAAGAATGGTTTCTCAACACTAAATTTTAGTCATCATGACAAGCACTTTATATTGGATACTTTGAACCTAGATGAGTGTTTGAAGTTAAAACACATACAATAGATCACAATTGAAGAAATACACCACCTCCACTGCCTGTATGAGAAATATTGCCCCAATGGCTCCCCTTTCTCTCATCCAATTGGTTCCTCCACCTGACTGAGCGAGAGGTTGTTGCAACCACTAAGATTCAACAACAATGCTAAACACAACGCCAAACCTTGGATAAAACATGTGGCCATGCACTACAATGAAGAGCCATAAGGGGAAACTAGCTAACTCAATTAGTTAAAATTATTATATAATTAAATAATTTTTTATTGTAATTTACTAATTCTTATTTAGTTTAAACTTTAATTGATAATTTAATATATTTTTCTAAAATTTAAAAAATTGTAATTTAAATATTAATTTTAAATAATAATTAGAACATAATCTATATATTTGAAATTTATTAATAAAATAAATTAATAAAGTTATATTAAATTAAACTTTAACCTTTCATATTTAATGTTAGATTTAATATTTAATGAGCAATATACTTGTTATATACTACACTATCTTATATTAGATATTATTTTATCAATAAAATGTTGACACCAAATAATGTGTGTGTACACACACATAAGGCTCAATATGGAGCCACAATGTGGGTCTCATCTCTGTGGTGTTGTCTTAACTTTACCTATCTAAAACCTCTAATATATGTTATTCATGTTGTTGTCTCATAGCATTTTGGGATCCTTATAGCTCCAAAGACTTCTTAGTACTCCTATTTTCTTATATCTCCATCTCCTTATCACTCCATGTAATCCTTATTACTTCATCCCTCTTATCCATCATCGATCTTGTACCAACCATCCCCCACCATATATCATTATCCTTAATATTCCCAAATATCTTTATCACTCTATACAACCCTTATCATACCAACAACTTCTTATTTCTTCAAATATCTCCCCTTACATCTGCTTACACCTTATCTCTCCAAGAGACTCCCCCCATACAACCCTTATCACTCTATCAACTCCTTATTTTACCAAACAACTTCTTTCAACATTCCTCGCATCTTATCTCTCCAAGAAGCTCTCTTTATCTCTCCTTGGACTCCCTTATTACCTCAACAATTCATTATCGCTCCAAGTAGCTCCGCCTATCCCTTCTCCCTTATATTTCCCCTCGTTTTCTCTCCAATCACCTTATCACTCAATTTCTCGTTTCTCATCATTTCAAGTAGCTCTTATCATTCCATCACAACAACCCTTATCTTTTCTCCCTTTCTATTCCCTTACCTCTTAATCAACCAACCCTTATTAGTACAAAGCCTTGTTACTCCAAGCTTCCTTAAATATCTCCTTAAGTCTCCTTATTCTTCCATCCTTATCACTCCTACTGAAGAAGACATGCAACCCCATATCATAACATATTAATAATATATAGTTTACACAAATATAAATATATACATAATATATATAAGTCACACAAATATTTAATATATTATTATAGCTTTGCAATATTGAAATTTAACAAATTTAATTATATTATAATATACTTATTTTTATATTATTTCATACTATAGTCATACAATTATATGATCCTTGGCCTTGTCGACTTCACCTTTTTGTTGGAATTAATATAAAAAATGCAAAATGACAACTATTAGTTATCCCCTTTCCATGAATCTCCAAGAGATAGTTATTCCATGTCAATGTCTTCTTTGCCCAATGTAATCGCATTCATTAGCCAAACTAAATGAGTTTGTTTATTATAGAAACCCTTGGAATGGAATATGGGATAATCTAGAGAAACTATGCAGGCTTCAGTATGCAATCAAAATAGGTGAAGAACAAATGTTATATAAATATTTGGTAGATTAAAGGGTAAGAATTTCCAAAGCCCTAAGATAAAATATATAGTGATTTAGGGGAAATAGAAGGATAAAGATAGCCCTAAAATATGGTTATGATTTATTGATTAGAGTTCCATAGATCATCAATCAACCTTTTTTAGGTGGCTTGTTCCATAGAATTAGATTTATAAAAAAATACAATATGATTTGATCTTAGCAATATGATTTTTCTTTCTAATTCAATGTAGTAATTTGTTTCAAGTGAAAGAGATGTGACATAATATTAATTATTGTGACTCATAATAAGCCAAACTTATATCTTAAAAAGTAACATTCTATTGATAATAATGAAATATGACATAAATGTTTCCATTCAATCACATCAATATCTACAATATAAATCATATTAAACATATAGGTCTATATAACCATATATCTATTTCCTCTCTATCTTTATCTCCATTTTTCTTCTTCCACCTCCCTATTTATCTATCTTGTTATCTCTCTCTACCCCTATATCTCCACCTTTATGTGTATATCAGTTCTTGCCTCTATCTTCTCTTTCTATCACCCCTTTTGGTATTGTAATATTTCCCTCACTATATATATAATTAAACAATAATTACCCTCAAAACATAGGTCTAGAGTGAATAATAAGTATTCATGAAGTGTAATGTCATTATTTTATATATATCCATTTTTTTATATTCCCTTGTACATTAACTTCAATATATATTTGGCGCACCCATTGCACACCAAGGTGCGATTGCTAGTTATAATATAAGCATATTGTTTGGAGTGCATGGAAGGTCTAGATGGATGGTGGAGAGAAGTGTAGAGGAGAAAGTGGTCACTATGGAGTTATTTGAGAATGGCTTTGTGGTTATCTCACAGTTAGGCGACCCTCTTGAGTTGTTCAACTTGATCTTCTAAACTTAGTCCTCTTCACTAGTTTCACTTTTCTAGAGTTCATTTGGTTTGTGGAATTTAAAAAACCAGGGTTTCTACAAACCTTGGTTTAGCCAAATCAAGTTTTTGCAAATCTTCATTTCTATTTGTGGGATTTTACTTGAACTGTTTGTTTCACTCAAAAGATGCATGTGAAGACAAATTTTTATGTGTAAGCTTGGAGTTGAAGGAAAACTTCAAAAAGTAGTCTAATCTATTATTTTTACACTCTTTTAAAAACATAAGTAGGTTTTGATTTTCAATTCCTACTTGCTAGTATAAAGTTGCAAAACTTGGTTTTGAAGCAAAATTGGAAGTCCAGTATGCTAATTCTATTTTGCCAATTTTGAAACAAATGCAAAAATTTTCAAATCTAGATTTTGAAAAAGCCAATTCCTGTCATCTTCCAGGAAATAAATAGACCCTTAGTGTGGGAAAAAAATCTCACACAAGCTCTAGTAAGAGAATCTTTCTCTAGGCTTGTATCTCTCATCTCTCAACAATTTGCTTCCACCCCTAATTATTTGTTTTTTAGTTAGGTGCAAAATCTATCTACAAGGAACTCAAGCTAGGAAATGAAAGGGTAATGAAGGTTGGGTTGGGGTTTGATATTAAGTATAAGTAATAAAAATATGGGAGGTGGATTTGTAGTAGGGTGTTCAAGTACTATGGTTTTTCTTCAATTCATTTTTATTAATGATAATTAAAAGGGAAAATTTTGATTTCGATTTTGGACTTATCATTTTTTTACAACTGATGAAAGAGGGGTGGGAGAGTGGTGGTAGGGTGTTGCTACAAATTTGATGGTAGTTCAAAATTTTCTTAACTTTGTTATGTGGACTTTCACTTCTTCTTGGGTTAGTGAAAGATGAGTGGTTCTTCTCGTAGTCGTCACACTGATTTGTTTATATTTGCATTATTTTTTCTTTCTACTTGTTTAATTACACATGTTCCAGGAGAAAAGCATTTATATGGTGTATACTACTTCAAGGATGATGTGGTACCATGCATATCATCTTGATTGTTAAAGTGATTTTAAGTATTCACACAACAAAAGTTGATAAAGGCTTGGGGAAATTAAAAAAAGTATAGGAATTTAGTGATAGGATTACATATCAAAATATTATGAACACCACATGGGAATTCATTGATACATATCTAGTCATCTATGGTAGCTTTGGCAGAGTGTTGAGGTTTTTGGAGGGAATCTTGGAACAACCTTGTTATCATTGCAAAAGTGTTGAGGTTGGGAAAGGTAGTTTGATACAACACATTGATGCTCTTAACTCCCTAGAAAAATTATGTGTTTTCTTGGGTTATGCAATTAGTTATTGAAGTAAAAAATAAGTGTAAAGAATGACCGAATCAAGGATGGGGCAATTTAATTAATTTAAGTGAGAGTTGGTGTGAATAGTAGTGCCACCAGTTGAAGCCCTAGAACTTTCTCTTCCATACAAAAATAAAAGTCAAGCTCATCCAACAACAAGGAAATATTATCAATCATTTCAATTGTATCAAAGTTTGAAAATATTTTACAGCTATGGACAATGATGTATCATGGAATGCTACGCTTGTGGAACTATTCAAAAGGTCTTGAGCATTTTTTATTTGAGTTGCCTGATCTATGGGAAGGTCAATAAATTGTGGTCAATGAGAAAATGAAAGGGTGACACAAAGGAGTAACAAAATAAATATCCATCCTTATCATGCCCTTCTACACATAATTGTACAATAGAGGAAACATTGTCCTCATAGGAAAACTCATAGCTTATTCCAACAGGAAGCAACACTAACAATACCTAAATGTGTTAGCATGAATGCTAATGCTAGGGGGGAGCATTGTAGAACATGGTTATGATGTATTTATAATTGTGTTTGTCATTGATGACAGCATAGTAATAAGTCTGTAAAAGACTAATAGAGCAGCAGACTATGATTTCTGTATTGAGAACATTATATTACTTATATGATGTTATGTAGTTACAAGCACATACTACAGTATGTATTTGCTACATAGGCAAGTGCATAGAACTTGAATCAATGGTGTACGAAAGATACAATTGATTTATAGATAACTGTAAAAAAATAGAGTATTAGAAAAGTAGTTCCTATTGCATGATTGCTATAGCTTTTTATAATTGTAGTGAAGGGTTGCACAGTTAACTGGAGATAGTTTACGGACCATTGATGATGCCAAAAAGTGTGCATGTAAAAAAGTCACATGTGTGAAAGTTTTTCTATAACTGTGAGTTGACAACATTGATTGAATGGGTATTTCATTTAATTAATGTATGATAATAAAGTGTGAAACTGACTCAAGGACTTATGATTGAGCATGGTATAAAGGGAAGATGTTTTTTGTGTTTTACAAACATGATGAGGAAGTGAAGACTTGTGAATTACTAAGTACTAGAGCAAAGTGATTTACTAATGCATGTAAGTGACCTTAAGGGTTACTGTTATTGATCACACAATTCCAAATCTGATTAGATGATATGAAGGTGAATGAGTCTGATGTACTGGAAAAAGAAAGAAGGAAAAGCCTATTACACATCTATTATTTTGAAAGGAATAGTACCGAGGTCAATTGGACAGTGGGTTTGTTGATCTGATCCTAAAGCTGTTTAGACAATGGGTTCAACTACCTTCCACAACTCCTAACAGGGTTGGAATCTCCTAACATGGATTCAAAGTCTCCTAACAAGGACTCTTGTATGAAAAGTTGTAATAGACTCCTAACAGGGTCCATGCTCTAACAAGGAACATTCTTATTAATACATCATTTTTTGGGCATCATTCCCACCAGGGTTTTCCCTCTGATTAAGGGTTTCCCTAGTCAAAATATTTGGTGTAATTATGTATGAGCATCTCTTTAGGGTTATTGTTCACATTGGTTGTTTGATCAAGTTTGTTTAAAGAGGATAATTATTTTAATTGTCACATAACTGATTCACCCCCCCAACCCCCCACTCCCCCCCCTTCTTAGTTATATTAGTGGACTATTGTTTCTAACAGAATGTTGTTAGAACACCTAATGTTTCAAATAGAAGAAAGCTTAAAGAAAATTCACAGTTAAGAGAGAAGAAAGCATACACATTTTGAACCTTAAAGATTGGAGTAAATAAGTGATGTAGGGAGCTCCCCTTAACACCATATACTCATAAAAAAAACATAGAAACAACAAAATATGCTAGAAAAAAATATGGACTTCTTATTTGCACCACAAATGTAGAATTACAGAATTCATAAGTACAATAATTTGCAAGACAAGCTACGAAGTATCACCCAGAGCTATCTTAGACAATGTTTGGGCCTTTTTTAAATAGGCAGTTTTATGCCACCCAAGAAGGTTCTAGATGCTCAAATTTAATACCTAGGGTCGACAGACCCTAACAATACACATAGAGTCGGCCAAATACATCTTTGACAAATTATCATAGAAATTTTGGTAGCCCAACTTCCGAAGGCCATAACTCATGAACCGTTGCTTTGATTGGCTATTATAACCACTTTTTAGAAATGCCACCTCCTGATCTATAGGCTCAAAACTGTGCTAGGAATTGCACTATCACCCTTCCATCGAGTTTTTGTACCTCATCAGGGCACTCTAAGGCCTCCAACAGTAAGCCTGAAGATTTTTTTGCAATTTTTTCTACCAAAAATCTATAATAACTTCTTTAATACTAATGCTTGAGCAATGTGATTTTTATGGTAGGATTACAACTCTAAAATGAACCTTCCTGTAGAAAATGAGAACATTCTGAGCTCGTATGAACAAACTTACTAAAAATAGTAACTTCTCATAAATAGTAACCACCCTGACTACTAGTCCTTATTAAAGTAGAAAAGACTGAAAATAAAATATTTTTGAGTGATACAAGATTGCCCTTGCACCCAGAATGCTCCTACATCAGACAGCTAGGATAATTTGAGAAGTGACTCTGTCACATCTTAGGTGTTCATAGGAAAACCAAGATTGTTAACCTCCTCCTTTGCTAGCCATGATGAATCCTTAACTAATATCCCTTTCTATTTGACCAAATATTCCTCATAAGTTCTATCTCTACTACTTTTTCCAATACGATTGTCTAGTATCTCCTCAATCTCCTTTGTAGCCAAACTAGTTGTTGGAATGTTCCACTATGCTTCTGCAACTTCATCTCCATCACCTCCTTCATAATACTCTATCAAATCTAAAATATTAAATACTAGTGAAATATTCAATTCAACAAGCAACTCCACTTCATACACATTACTAGAATCATGCCTCTTCATTATCTTACATGGTCCAAACTTCTTCATCTTCAACTTATTATACGTATCATCTAGAAAATGCTCATTTCTCAAATGAACCATGACTTCATCTCCAATTTGAAATTCCTTATATCTCCTTTTCACATCTTCCTTAGCCTTATACTGTGTATTCATCTTTATGATGTGCTTCCTCACCTCCTCATGGATGTTATTCAAGTGTTCAGCAAAATCTTCTACTTTAGCACTACTTATCTCTCCTTTATCCAATTGCCTCAGTTTGGAAGCATTTCTGGGACTACTCCCATATACAATTTGGAATGGTGATTTACTAGCACTCCTATTCATAGAATTATTATATGCAAATTTTGCCTATTGTAAAATCATATCCCATCCTTTTGGTTTATCTCCAACCAAGCATCTTAGAAAATTTTCCAAACTATGATTCATAGCTTCTGTCTGTCCATTAGTCTATGAATGATGTGATGAACTAAACTTCAAATCTATCTTCAACTTCTTCAACAATGTACACTAGAAATACCCAACAAATTTGGCATCTCAATCTAAAACTATACTCTTTGGTAGACCATGTAATCCACCACTTCTCTGAAAAACAACTCTTCTACATGAACAACATCACTAGTCTTCTTGCAAGGAATAAAATGTACCATCTTTGAAAACCTATTAACCGCCACAAAAATAGAATCATGCCTACCTTGTGTCCTCAGTAATCCAAGAACAAAATGCATGTTGATATCCTCCCATGGCTTCTCTGGTATAGGTAATGGTTGATACAACCCTGTATTGTGGTTCACTTATTTCACCATCTGACATACTTTGCAACTTTGTACAAATTTCATCACATCTTGCTACAACTGTGGCTAGTAGTAATTTTCAACAACCAAAGCTATGGTTTTATCTCTGCCAAAATGTCCAACCAATCCTCCACTATGCTTCTCCTTAATGAGATTCTCTCTCATTGAACTTATGGGAATGCACAACCGGCTTCCTTTGAACAACATATTATCCTGGATCATGAAATCTAACCACTTTGTCCTATCAAGCGTAATAGGTTCTGTACAAGCCTTCTGCACTTCACCAAAATTAGAATCATTTGGATACAATTTACTAAGTTTCTTGAACCCAACCACCTCTATCTACATTTCTATCAACAAAAGTTGTCTTCTACTAAGAGCATCTGCAACTTTGTTAGACTTCACACTCCTGTGTTTCAAAAAAAATGTATAACTCTACAAAAACTCAACCCACTTTAAATGCCTTTGGTTCAATTTTCCTTGACTATTCAAATTTTGCAAAGCTTGATGATCAGTAGACAAAACAAACTACTTAGGAAGAAGATAATGTCTCCACTTCTTCAATGCTTGAACTATAGCATAAAATTCTTGATCACCTTTGATTCAAATTTCCTTGACTATTCAAATATTGTAAAGCTTGATGATTAGTAGACAAAAAAAACTACTTAGGAAGAAGATAGTGTCTCCACTTCTTTAATGCTTGAACTATAGCATAAAATTCTTGATCATAAACAAAATATTTTCTTTTTGCATCATTCAAATTCTCACTAAAATAAGCAATAGGTCTACCTTCCTGGCTCAAAATAGCTCCTATTGCAATACCACTACCATCACAATCTACTTGAAACACCTTGTTAAAATTAGGAAGTGCTAAAACAAGTTGCTTAGTAACTTTCTGTTTCAATGGATTAAAACTCTTATTTGCTCTTATAGTCCACTTAAACTCTTTTCTATCCCCTCTCATTATTTTAGTCAAGGGTCCACAAATACTATAAAACTTCTTATGAACTTTTTGTAAAATGTAGCTAGTCCATGAAAAGATCTTACCTCTGTCACACTCTTTCGAGTAGGCCATTCAAGGATAGCCTTCACTTTCTCTGGGTCTATTTTTAGACATTCTTTTGAGACTACAAATCCCAAGTACACCAACTCTTCACAAAACTACACTTCTTTAGGTTTATCAGCAACTTTTCTTCCCTCAACTTATCAAACACCTTGTGAATATGAATCATATGCTCCTCTAATGTCTTACTAAAGATCAATATATCATGTAGGTAAACAATGACAAACTTACTCAGAAAATCCTTCAATACCTCATTCATGAGCCTCATGAAAGTGCTTGGTGCATTGGTTAGCCCAAAAGGCATGACTAACCACCCATATAGTCCTTCCCTTGTCTTGAAAGCAATCTTCCACTCATCACCTTCTCTAATACGAATTTGATGGTACCCACTCTTCAGATCTATCTTTGTGAAATACTTAGCTCCACTCAAATAGTCCATAATATCATCCATCCTTGGCAATGGAAATCTATACTTTATTGTGATCTTGTTGATAGCATGAGAATCTATGCACATCCTTCATTCTCCATTCTTCTTTGGTGCTAAAACTATTCGTACAACACATGGACTCAGACTCTCTTGAATCAACCCCTTCTACAACAACTCATGAACTTGCCTATTCAACTCTTCACTTTATGCTGTTGTCATTCTGTGCACTGCCTTCTTTGGCAAACTGGCTCTTGGAACCAAGTCTATCTGGTGATTGATTTTCCTCATTGGGGGCAATCCTTTAGGTACATTATCTGGTACTATATTAGAAAATTTTCTCAACATATCTGCAACTTTTGCAGGTACCTCCTCTACTTCTTCTTTACTATCTTTAGGAATTATAGAAAAACACATATGCTCATGCCTCATACCTTTAACAAATTCTTTCCCATCAACAAACTATATTTTGGCAGCACTACATACCTTTTCTTCTTTATTCTTCAATGCATTTGACTTATGTTTCACTCCATCCTTAGTTAGAGTGTAGGTATTTTCTCACCCATCATGTACAACATGCCTATAAAGCTGTCATGGCCTTCCCAACAACATATGGCATATGTCCATAGGTATGATATTTCATAGTACCTCATGCTGGTAGCTTCCAATCTTGAACTTCACTTAGCACTGCTCATTGACCATGACCTTGTGGTCATCTTGCACCCAAGTGATACAGTATGGATGTAGGTGTTTCTACCTCTTTAGCTTCAACTTGGTGACCACCATTTTTGACACCAAATTTTCAGTACTTCCACCATCAATGATCACATCACAACACTTATCTTCACATTTGTACCTTGTGTGAAACAATCTCCTTTTCTTAGGTTCATTCTCACCACTCAGTAGGACTCTTTGGTTAACTAGGACTTATCCTCTTTTAGCATCTTTAGAATGTGAGGATTTGACATTTTCATTAACATGTCCAACTCTCAACTGACCTTCTGTTCTTCAATCTATCCTTCCTTGGCATTGGGTACATTCAAATGCTCTATACCCTTCTTCTCCGCAGTGAAAACATTTTCCATAGAAGCCTCCTCTTCCAAATCCTTGTCCTCTGCCTCTTCCTCTCTAATCTTTATTGCTTTTATCATGGTGAAACAATTGAAATTGTTTCCCCTCTGTTCTGACTACTACTTCTAGCCTCATCCTTATTCTTTTGATCATCATTATGACCACCATAAGATCATCCACCAAATCTTCCACTACGACCTCTTCCACAATTCTTATTGTCAAACTTCTTGCTCAATTTCTCCTGAACTCTTCAGGAAAATTGGTATGCCTCCTTAATACTAATACTTCAAACCAGACTTAGCTCATCTTGAATGCTCGACCTTAACCCATTAAGATAATGAGTGACTTTCTCCCTATCAATGTCTATATGGCCAATTCTAATGAGAACTCGGTAGAACTCCTTGGTATACTCTTAAACAACTTTTTCTTCTTACTTCAACCCTTGCATCTTCTTCAACAGATCAAGCTCATAATCTACGAGAATGAATTGTCACTTCATTTTATCTTTCATCTGATCCCATCTATTGATCTTGACCTTTCCCTTTCTATTTTGCTCCAACTGAACCTCCAGTCACCAGATCTTCGCATGTCCTTTTAGTTTTACCTTCACAAACTTGACCCTATCAGGACCATCAATATCTTTATACTCAAAGTACTCCTCTAGTTCATTGATCCAATCAATTAGCTCGTTGGGGTTAAGATTTCCTAAAAATGTGGGAATCTCAAACTTAGGTTCTTTTCTAATCTTGGAGATGGCTCTAAAAAGCTTCTCTTCTTGTGGGTTTAGAACTGCCTCTACTTTGGTATTTTGTTCTACTTAATCCTCATCCTCGCTTTCATCTCTTATGGGAAGATTCATTCTTCTACGCATTTGTTCTTCCAATGCTTGCATTTGTCTTTGGAGGGCTCAGAAACCCTCAAGTGTAACACTTACAACTCCTCAACCACACTCTCTTCGTGGAAGCATTTTCACGCTTCCATTGAAACCCTAGTACAAACTACCTCACAATCAGAAATCTGTCTACACGCTCAACCCAAACCATGGTCTTGGAGAAAACTACCTTACAGTCAGTGATTTGTCCACACACTCAAGAACTCTAGCTCTAATACAACTTGATGGAAGGAGCTCCCCTTAATACCATAAACTCATAATAGAAACATAGAAATAACACAATATGTGAGAACAAAATATGGACTTCTTATTTGCACCATGAATGTGGAATTACATAATTTATAAGTATAATAATTTGAAGGAAAAGCTATGAACTATCACCTAGAGCTATCTTAGAAAATGTTTGGGCCTTTCTTAAATATGCAATTTTATGCTACCCAGGAAGGTTCTAGATGCTCAAACTTAATACCTAGGGCCAATAGACCTTAACAATACACATAGAGTTGACCAAATACATCTTTGACAAATTACCTTAAAATTTTTAATAGTCCAACATTCGAAGGCCATAACTCACAAATCGTTGCTCCAATTGGCTATTATAACCACTTTTTAGAAATGCCAACTCCTATTCTGCAAGCTCAATATTGCACTAGTTCCCTTCCATCAAGTTTTTAGACCTCATCCAAGCACTCTAAGGCCTCCAAAAATAAGCCTAAAGATTTTTTTGCAAATTTTTTTCCATCAAAAATGTGCAATAACTTCTCTGATACTAATGCTTGAGCAATATGATTTTTATGGTAGGCTTACTGTTGGATACAATTGTTCAATTGTGTGTTGTCTTTGATGTTACACAAATGTCATATCTATTATCAGTCAAAGTCTACTGAGCTTAGTTGGTCATCAAGACAAAAGAAAGAGTCTACCAAGTTCAGTTGGTTTACAAGAAGATTTACAGTGTCTACCGAGCATTCTCAAATTTTACCTTGTGCAGATAGTGGTTACCAAGCTTTCAAGGATTAGCAAAGAAAATTCAATGTCTACCGAGCTTACTCAGTCATCAAGAAAAATGTGGTAGAAAGATAGTTCTTATTGAGCTCTCATGGTTAGCGAAGGAAATTTAGTTCTTATCGAGTTCACTCAGCAGCCAAAAGATTTTGCAGAATTTGCAGTATTAATTGAGTTGAGATGGTTAACTCAAGAAATTGTTTTTGGAGCAATGTTTATCGAGTAAGGTCAGCCAGAAAAGAAATTTTCTATTTTATGATTTAATGCTTAATTTTTTTAAGTATTATTTCCAGCCGACTATGGTAATGATTATAGGTGATTGTAACTTGCAATTGAACTGACTTGATAATTTGAATGGTATATATGAGAGGTCAGGTTGTGAATTTTAAGTGTGATGGATTTGATGTGATATGAATGTGAAGGTGGACTAATTATTGTGAAAGTGATTTTTTAAGGATGATCAAAGATCATTAAGGAGCAGCAAAGCTATATTTGATCAAGGAGGATCTAATAGTATGAAATAGAGATTTGTATTTAGCAAATTCAGTTGCATCTTATTCATGTCATTTCATTGTTACTTTCTAATCATTGTAGCAGTGATTTCAAAATCTCTTAACAAAGTTGGTTTAACAACCATTTTGTAAATCCTCTAACAAGGTGGATAGTTTAGTTGAATTGTTCTAAAGACCTCTAGCAAGGCCACTCCTAATAGGGTGATTAAATCCTCTAACCAAGTCACACCTAACAGTGTGTTTTGTAACCTTTAAAAAGGTTGGCTCCTAACAGAGCTCACTTTAGAAGATTGAAAATTGGTAGCTAGTTACTTGGTGGTTTTTCTCATATTGGGTTTGCACATTAAATCTGGTGTCTCTTATGTTCATGTTATTTACTTTTGCATGCATGTTAATAATAGTGAATGCTTAAAGATTAGTAACAAGTTAACCTACCAAGTTACATCATTTTTGTGAATGTCTACTGAGTATCAGTGGTAACTAGTTATTTAAGACATCTAAGGGATGTGGATTTGTTTTTGTAGTAACTAATTCACCCCACCCCCCCCACTCAGTTACTCCATCTATAATTCCAACAATTGGTATCAAAGCTTTTGGTGTTTGTAGGAAAGATTTCAAGGATCTAAGCTAAAGATCAAGATGTCTTACAAGAGAGAAATTCTAAGACTTAACAAGGATAACTTCTCAGCATGGTAGGGATCGATGAGACTTCATCTAGCTTCTATTGGTGATACAAGGCTGAAGTACCTTGATGAAAAATATGTAGAACCTTCTGGCACATTAGTTGTCCATAATATTGCTGAAAAGAAGACTCACAACAACATGATGATAGATATTGCATCTGCCCTAAGTTATGAAGAATTTGATGATATCAATGATTACAAAATTGCTTTTGAAATGTGGAACAAGCTAAAAGATATCTATGAAGGTGATGATAGTGTGAGAAAAGCCAAAGCAAAAAGTTTGAGAGGTCAATTTGATTAGATAAGGATGAGAGAGGATGAAAACATAGAAAAATATGTTGAAAGAGTTAAAGAAAGTGTCAGTGCAATCAAAGCATTTGGAGGAGATATCAAAGAGGAAACAATTATAAGTAAAGTTCTTAGAAAAATACTTCCCATTTATGCAATTAGAGTTTCTACAATTCAAGAAAGAAGATGTGAAGCAAATCATAAGATAAATTTAGAGGCCATAGTTGGAAGATTGATTGCATTCGAGCTAGACAACTATGATAATTATGTTCTAGCCGCCAAGAACATTGAATCAGCATTTGAAGCCAAGCTTTCACTCAAGGAGAAAGGTAAGAAGATAAAAGATTCTCAATCATATAGTGAAGAAGAATCTGAACAAATTTCAGATAGTGATCTTGAGGTGGTTGAAGCTTTGCTAGCAAGGAAACATTCAAGAGGCAAAGGGAAATACAAAGGTAAGGTTCCTCTAATCTATTTTTCTTGTGAAGAAATTGGACATATTGTTGCTAGGTGCCCAAATAAGCAGAACAAGGATGAGAAGAAAGGTCATAAATGCAATGGCAAGAAAGACTTCAAATCATTCAAGGACAAAGGTAAGAAAACATGTTTCATGGCTAAGAATTCTAATGATTCTGATGATGATGAAGAAGATGAAATTGTTTACATTGCTATAAAGGATGAGTTTGATAATGATGAGGAAATGGCACTTATTTCTCATGTGAGAAAAAGTGATACATGGATTATAGATAGTGGTTATTCTCATCACATGACTGGTGATAAAACTAAGTTTAAACATTTTGAAGACTATGATGGTGGTAGTGTGAGGTTTGGTAATAATGAACCTTGTTGCATAAAAGGAAAAGGAAGAATCTCACTAACCAAAGAACTTGTATGTGATAATGCATATTGGGTAGAAGGTCTAAAACACAATCTATTGAGTGTGGCACAACTACTCAATAATGGATTCAAAGTAGAATTCATGCGTGGAAAAGCAAGACTTTTGGATGGAAAATGAAAGCTGATTGGATTAGGCACTCAACAAAAGGTAACCTATTTTATCTTGAAGTTTGTGAATGTTCATGTTTTATTACTCAAGTTGAAGAAAGTTGGTTATGGAATAGGAGGTTGTGTCATGTGAACTTTGATAACATAGTGAAAATAAATAAATTCAGGAAAGTAAGAGAAATTTCTAACATAAAGAAACCTGAGGTTGGTCTATGCAAGAATTGTCAAATTGGCAAGATGGGAAAGACGAGCTTTAAAAGTAAGAACTATTAGTATAAAGAAGTTTTAGAAACTGTGTATACTAATTTATGTGGACCTATTCGAATTGAAACTTATATTGGTGAAAAGTTCTTCATTCTTTTTGTTGATGATTACTCAAGAATGATGACTGTCATATACCTAAGAGAGAAATTAGAAGCATTTGAGAAGTTCAAATGGTATTTGGCCAGAGTAGAGAAGGAAATAGGAAAAAGACTGAAATGTTTGAGATCAGACAAATGTGGTGAGTTCATCTCTCATGAATTTAATAACTTTTGTATTGAAAGAGGAATCAAAAGGTAGGTTTCAACACTTGGAACTCCTGAGAAAAATGGAATAACTGAAAGAAGGAATAGATCTATCATGGACTATACAAGAACCTTAATGATTGAAAAGAGCATTGCTATCAAATACTGGAAGGAAGCTATCAACATTGTAGTTCATACCTTGAACCAAGTATAGCTAAAGAAGGACTCATTCAAAACCTTCTATAAGTTATAGTATGGGTATAAACCCAATGTAAGTTACCTAAAAGTATTTGGAAGCAAATGTTACATTTTGAAAGAATCTAGAAAAATTAATTTTGATATGAAGGGTGATGAAGGAATATTTTTGAAATATTCTAGCAAGAGTAAAGCATATAGATGTTTGAATTTGTCTACTCACATAGCCATAGAAAGTGCACATGTAAAAGTTGATGAGTTTGTAGAAAGAACTGAAGAAGAAAGAAAAAGGGAACCAAAAGAGTATAGGAGATTTGTTTTCATTAAACCTGATACAGTGCCAGATATACCTGTCAATCAGGAATCTTCTACTCTCGAGTCTTCAGTAATTGAGCTGCAAGAAGTTCAAACTGATCTACAGGTACTCGTGTCACATTCTGATGCTACCAAGCCAATGCCTACTAAGTCTAAAGGACCTGAGCAATAGATAGAATAGTCAGAACCTAAAGCTGAAGTAAAAGAGGATGAAAATGAAAAGCGTTCAAAAGGCAAGGAACTTGTATTAGCTAAATATGTCAAGAGGCATCATGCACCAGATCATATCATTAGAGATAAATCTAAAGGAACTATGAAAAGAAGTAAGTTGAAAGGTACTTGTTTACTTGCTGATTTTGAACCTAGAAATGTCAAAGATGCATTAGAAAATGAAAGTTGGACTGAGGCTATGAATGAAGAGATAGAGAAAATAGAGAAAAATAAAACATGGACTCTTATACCAAGGCCTAAAGACAAAAATGTGATTGGAACTAAGTGGGTATTCAGAAATAAGCTGAATGAAGATGGTAAGGTGTCAAGAAACAAAGCTAGACTGGTATGCAAAGGATACTCTCAAGAAGAAGGAATAGACTATGGAGAAACTTTTGCTCCTGTTGCAAGATTGGAAGGTGTCAGAACCTTACTTGCATATGCTACATATAAAAGATTCAAATTTTATTAGATGGATGTCAAGTCAGTATTTCTCAATGGTATACTAAATGAAGAGGTTTACATTGAACAACCTGAAGGTTTTGTTGATCCAGACAAAAAGGACATGGTCTGCAAATTATATAAAACATTGTATGGTCTGAAGCAAGCCCCTAGAGCATGTAATGAGAGATTGCATAACTATCTTATTCAGATTGGTTTTCAAAGAACTAATGATAATAGTAGCTTGTATATCAAGGAAGGACCAGATAACAAGATTGTTTTGGTAGAAATCTTTGTCAATGATACTTTGTTCACAAGAAATGATGATCTTTGTAAAGAATTTTCAAAGAAAATGAACAAGAAATTTGAAATGTCAATGTTTGGTGAGATCAAATTCTTTGTTGGTCTTCAAATTTTGCAGAATAAGAATGGCATCTACATCACTCAATCTAAATACATCAAGGAGATACTGAAAAAGTTTGGTATGGAAGATTGCAAACTAGTTGGGACTCTTATGTGTACTGGATTGAAACTTACCAAAGATGATGAATCAAAGGAAGTGGATCAGACATTGTATAGATCTATGATTGGAAAGTTGTAGTATGTAGTGCATACAAGACTAGATATTTCCCTTGCAGTTGGTATTGTAGCAAGATTTTTAGCAAAACCAAGAGAAAATTACATGATGGCAATCAAAAGGATCATGAGATATTTGAAAGGCACTAAAGATTATGGATTATGGTATAAACTTAAAGGAAATCTAGATTTAAAAGTGTTTACTGATGCAGATTCGGCGGGAAACATTGATGACATAAAGAGTACAAGTGGAGGAGATTTGTTTCTTGGAAAGAGGTTGGTTTCTTGGACAAGTAAAAAGAAAAATTGTACATCCCAATCCACAGCAAAGTTGCTACAGTAGTAAACTATTCAAACATTGTTTGGTTCAAACATTTATTGGAAGGTATGAAGGAAGAAATCAAAGAACCTGTTGTTATGTTTTGTGACAATACAATTACAATTAACATATCCAAAAATCTAGTGATGCATTCAAAAACCAAGCATATTGCTATAAAGTATCATTTTGTTAGAGAATTGGTGTAGGATAAGGAGATCAAATTGGAATATGTCCATACAAAGGAACAAATTGCTAACATATTCACAAAGCCTTTACCTAAGGATGCATTCTTGTATCTAAGAGGTAAGCTAGGGGTCGTTCCCCTATTTGAAGCTCACTAAAATATAGCTTTAGTGATGCACCAATAGGAATAGGGTTGAAGATCCCTCAGTTGATGCCACAAAGTAATGAAGACATTGCATATGAATTAGTACCTAAGGTACATTGAAATTCATTTGAGTTGTGTTGTCTTTGGCATGTGTTGTCAAAGAGGGAGAGTTTAATGTCATATCTTTCTAAAATTTGCAAGAAAAAGAGAGTTTATGCAAGAGGGAGAGATCACTATGAAAGAGGGAGATTACTATATTTGAGGAGTTTTGTGGAATGAAATGTAAGAGGGAGAAGCATTCTGTTAGAAAAGACTTGTTTTCAAATTTCATTCTGCTATGACATGTTGTGTTTCCATCAATGCCAAATAGGGAAATTGTTGGATACAATTATTCAATTGTGTGTTGTCTTTGATGTTACACAAATGTCATATCAATTATCAGTTAGAGTCTACCAAGCTCAGTTGGTCAGCAAGACAAAAGACAAAGTCTACCGAGCTCAGTTGGTTAAGAAAATTTATAGTGTCTACCGAGTGTTCTCAGACTTTACCTTTTGTAGACAGTGGTTACCAAGCTTTCAAGGATTAGCAAAGGAAATTCAATGTCTACTGAGCTTACTTGGTCATCAAGAAAAATGTGGCGGAAAGACATTTATTACCGAGCTCTCATGGTCAGCGAAAGAAATTCAGTTCTTACCGAGTTCACTTGGCAGCCAAAGGATTTTGGCAAAATTTATAGTGTTAACCAAGTTGAGATGGTTAACTTAGGAAATTGTTTCTGGAGTAGTGTTTACTGAGCAGAGTCGGCCAGAAAAGGAATTTACTAATTTATGATTTAATGCTTAATTGTTTTAAGTATTATTTCCATCTGACTATGGTAATGATTATAAGTGATTGTAACTTGCAATTGAGCCAACTTGATAATCTAAATGGTATATATGAGAGGTCAAGTTGTGAATTTTAAGTGTGATGGATTTGATGTGATATGAATGTGAAGGTGGACTGATTATTGTGAGAGCAAATTTTGAAGGATGATCAAAGATCATTAAGGAGTAGAAAAGCTATATTTGATCAAGGAGGATCTAATGGTACAGAATATAGATTTGTATTCAGCAAATTCAGTTGCATCTTATTTAGGTCATTTCATTGTTACTTTCTAATCATTGTAGCAGTGATTTCAAAATCTCTTAATATAGTTCAGTTGAATTGTTCTAAAGACCTCTAGCAAGGCTACTCCTAACAGGGTGATTAAATCCTCTAACTAGGTCACACCTAATAGTGTGTTTTGTAACCTTTAACAGGGTTAGCTCCTAATAGGGCTCACTTCAGAAGAGTGAAAATTGCTAGCTAGTTACTTGGTGATTTTTCCTATATTGGGTTTCCACGTTAAATCTGGTGTCTCTTGTGTTCATGTTATTTACTTTTGCATGCATGTTAATAATAGTGAATGCTTAAAGATTAGTAACAAGTTAATCTACTGAGTTACAATATTTTTGTGAATGTCTGCCGAGTATCAGCAGTAACTAGTTATTTAAGACATCTAAGGGATCTGTGGATTTTTTTTAATAGTAACTGATTCACCCCCCTCCCCCTCTCAAAAACTCTATCTATAATTCCAACACTTACAACTCTAAAATGACCTTCCTAAAGAAAATGAGAACATTCCAAGCTCGTATGAAAAACTTACTAAAAATAGTAAGTTCCCATAAATAGTAACCACCTTGTCTACTAGTCCTTATAAAATAGAAAAGACTAAAAATAAAATATTTTTGGGTGATGTAAGATTGCCCTTGCAGCTAGAATGCTCCTACATCAGACAGCCAGGGTAATTTGAGAAGTGACCCTATCACATCTCAGGTGTTCAAAGGAAAACCAAGATGGTTAA
Organism: Cupressus sempervirens; assembly: GCA_028749045.1. Classification (NCBI taxonomy): domain Eukaryota; kingdom Viridiplantae; phylum Streptophyta; class Pinopsida; order Cupressales; family Cupressaceae; genus Cupressus; species Cupressus sempervirens. Next base: position 358,550,035 of record CM053784.1, on the reverse strand, counting down.
CCTTCTCCTTTTCTAGCCATGATGAATCTTCAACTGGTCTCCCTTTTCATTTGACTAGATATTCCTCATAAGTTCTATTTCGAGTATGTTTTTCAACATGACTATCTAGTATCTCCTCAATCTTCTTTGTAGCCAAACTAGCTACTGGAATGCTCCACTATGCTTTTGCAACTTCATCTCTATCACCTCCTTCATAATACTCTATCAAATCTAAAATATTAAATACTAATGAAATATTTAATTGAGTAGGAAACTCCACTTCATACGCATTGCTAGAATCATGCCTCTTCGCTATCTTACATGGTCTAAAATTCTTCAACTTCAACTTATTATATGTACCCACTAGAAAACACTCCTTTCTCAAATGAACCATGACTTCATCTGCAATTTGAAATTTTTTATATCTCCTTTTCACATCTGCCTTATCCTTATACTATGTATTCATCTTTATGATGTGCTTTTTCACCTCCTCATGGATGTTCTTAAAATGTTCAACAAAATCTTCTACTTTAGCACTACTTATCTCTCCTTTATCCAACTGCCTCAATTCAGAAGCATTTCTAGGACTACTATCATATACAATCTGGAATGGTGATTTACTAGTATTCCTATTGACAGAATTATTATATGAAAATTCTACCTATGGTAAAATCATATACCATCCTTTTGGTTTATCTCCAACCAAGCATCTCAAAAAATTCCCCAAACTATGATTCACAACCCCTATTTGTCCGTCAGTCTGTGAATGATGTGATGAACTAAACTTCAAATCTATCTTTAACTTCTTCCACAATGTATGCCAGAAATACCCAAAAAATTTGGTATCTTGATCTAAAACTATTCTCTTTGGTAGACCATGTAATTTCACCACTTCTCTGAAAGACAACTCTGCTACATGAACAACATCACTAGTCTTCTTGCAAGGAATAAAATGTGCCATCTTTGAAAACCTATCAACCACCACAAAAATAGAATCATGCTCACACTGTATCCTTAGTAATCCAAGAACAAAATCCATGCCAATATCCTCCCATGGCTTCTCTGGTATAGGTAATGGCTGATACAACCCTGTATTCTACTTCACTAGTTTTTCCATATGACATACTCTACAACTTTGTACAAATTTCATCACGTCTTGCTATAATTATGGCTAGTAGTATTTTTTGGCAACCAAAGCTATGGTTTTATCTCTGCCAAAATGTCCAAAAAATCCTCCACTATGCTTCTTCTTGTTGAGATTCTCTCTCATTGAACTTTTGAGAATGCACAACCGGCTTCCTTTGAACAACATATTATCCTGGATCGTGAAATCCAACTACTTTGTCCCGTCAAGTGTAACAAGTTCTGTACAAGCCTTCTATGCTTCACCAAAATCAAGATCATTTGGATACTATGTACTGAGTTCCTTAAATCCAACCCCCTCTATCTGCATTTTTGTCAGCAAAGGTTGTCTTCTATTAAGAGCATCTGCAACTTTTTTAGACTTTCCACTCCTGTGTTTCAAAAAAAATGTATAACTTTGCAAAAACTCAAACCACTTTAAATGCCTTTGGTTCAACTTTCCTTGACTATTCAAATATTGCAAAGCTTGATGATGTTAGGAACCTGTGTGTTCCTTCTGTTTATTTTGTTAGAGTAGTGTTGTTGGACGCATATGCTTTGTAAGTTGTCCCGTGAGTATATTTTATTATCCCACATGCATAGGTAGTATTACTTTTCTAGATCGTACTCAGTATATAAGAATAGGTTGAGGCCCTTGATGGGCATGGACGAATTTATTGTATTGAGCTTGCTCAAAGGAGGTTACCCCCTCGAAGTGGCCTGCGATCAGTAGATTCATTCTGAGTTCTGCTATCACTTTGTATTCTGTTATTTCGAGCATTCTCACGATATTGCTATAAGGAGGTTCATCTCATCTGGTATCAGAGCACTCTCTTGGGCTCGCTGGGTGGAAATTACATCAATTTTTTTTTCTGTCGTGGCCTTCAGGTTCCTCTCACTTCTAATATCTCTTGTTATTGCAATAACTCTTTTCAGTTGCTCTGTCTGTGAGTGAATTTTTCTAAGTCGACTGTTCAAAAAAAAAAAAAAAAAAAAAAAGAGTAAAAATTTTTCTGTTTTTTAGTCGTAGCTTCCTTGTTTGCTTTCTGTTTCTGCTCATACTTTCACAGAACGTCTGCAATATCATTTCGCACACTTCCTTCCTTGGCGACCCAACCCCAAATTTTACATATCAAAGCCCTAAATCCCTCATTTATCTAATTTTAGGGTTTGCCCTATCTTTTTCACCTCTCATCCAATCGCCACCAAACTGAGCCACAAGATTCAATTCCTCATTTTGCTCCCTTATCCCTCTTGGACTGTTTGCCTCATTTCGCCTCCCTACCCTTGAAACCCTCATTTTTTTGTTTCCCTTGTCCCCAGATAGTCTCCCACCACCCGTCGAACACCCATTTCCTATCTGAGTATCATCAAATTCGGGTTAATGAGGAGGATATACCTAAAACTGCCTTCCGCACACATGATGGTCACTATGAATTTTTAGTCATGCCCTTTGGCCTCACGAATGCTCCTTCAACATTTCAGGCAGTGATGAATAACATATTTCGACCATACCTCCGGAAATTCATTCTGGTCTTCTTTGATGATATCCTCATATATAGCAAAACTTGGGCTGAGCATCTCCATCATCTGGAGCTTGTCTTGCAACTTCTCTCTGATCATCAACTCTGTGCAAAACTATCTAAATGTGTGTTTGGCCAGGAGGAAGTGGAGTATCTCGGGCATATTGTTGCACACCATGGAGTGCGGGTGGATCCTACAAAAATAGATGCCATGAAAACTTGGCCGCATCCTAAAACTCTCAAGAGCCTTCGGGGTTTTTTGGGGTTGACTGGCTACTACCGCAAGTTTGTCAAAGATTACGGGAAAATTGCAGCACCATTGACAGCTCTGTTAAAAAAGGATGCCTTCTCCTGGACCCCTATTGCTGAGACTGCATTTGAACAACTGAAACAGGCTATGTGCAGTACACCTGTTCTCGCGATGCCAGATTTTTCCAAACCCTTCACTATTGAGAGTGATGCTTGCGGCAATGGATTGGGTGTTGTTCTCCTGCAAGATGACCATCCTATTGCGTTCACTAGCAAAGCCCTCTCTGGTAAGAATCTAGCCCTCTCTACTTATGAAAAAGAAATGATGGCTATTTTGCATGCTATACAGAAGTGGCGGCCATACCTCTTAGGGAGTCATTTTTGCATCAGAACCGATCACCAAAGTCTGAAATACTTTCTGAAACAACGGGTATCCTCTCCTACACAACAGAAATGGGTCAGCAAACTCATGGGGTATGATTATGAGATCACCTACAAGAAGGGTAAGGAGAATATTGTGGCAGATGCTCTTTCTCGCACATTTGATAATCAAGCTTCCCTTTCCGCTATTTCTATGCCCATTCCCAATTGGTTAGCGTCTGTTCTGCAGGGCTATGACAGTGACTCTTCTTTATCTCAAATCATTCACTAGCTAGCCAATAATCCTTCTGCTATACCACATTACTCTTGGGATGGTGCTTCTCTTCGATACAAGGGTCGGCTAGTGCTTCCTCAGAACCCAGCTCTACATCAGGCTATTTTTTATGAACTCCATGCTTCTCCTTCAGCAGGGCACTCAGGCTTTCTCAAAACTTATGAGCGAGCAAGGAGAAACTTCTTTTGGAAAGGGATGAAACAGACGATTCAACAGATGGTGGCTGAATGTGATACTTGCCAACGCCACAAGGGTGAAACGACCCTCCTTCCTGGCTTGCTTGAACCATTGCCCATCCCTACACGGATTTGGACTGATATTTCTCTGGATTTCATTGAAGGGCTTCCTAAATCCGGTGGCAAGATAGTGATCTTGGTTGTGGTTGATCGTCTCTCGAAATATAGTCATTTTTGTGCCCTCAGCCACCCCTATACTGCCTCCTCTGTTGCACAAATCTTCATGGACCAGATATTTCGTCTTCATGGACTCCCTTCTTCCATTGTCTCTGATCGTGATGCAACTTTTACCAGTCATTTTTGGACTGAACTGTTTCAGAAAACTGGCTGCAAACTGAAGATGAGTTCGGGCTATCACCCACAAACTGATGGTCAAACTGAAATTGTCAATAAATGCTTGGAAACTTATCTTCGTTGCTTCACTTCCGAACAGCAACATCAGTGGGCCAAGTGGCTCCCTTTAGCTGAATGGTGGTACAATACCTCTTACCACACTGCCTCTAAAATGACTCCATATGAAGCAGTCTATGGTCAGGCACCTCCAGTGCTCCTTCCCTACACTCCCAACAGCTCACCAGTCCAGGCAGTTGACATAGTTCTCCGCAGCAGGGATCAGATTCTTCATACCTTACAGGATAATCTTCACATGGCCCGTAATCGGATGAAACAGCAAGCAGATCAACACCGTTCTGAGCGCTCATTTCAAGTTGGGGATATGATTTTTCTTCGTCTACAGCCATACAAACAATCCTCCCTAAAGCTGAAAGGGCGTCATAAGCTGGCCCCAAAATTTTATGGGCCTTATAAGGTTCTGCAGAAGATTGGTTCAGTTGCTTATAAACTGGAACTTCCTCCTTCTTCCCGCATTCATCCAGTCTTTCATGTTTCTTGTCTAAAGAAAGTTCTGGGTACCACTGTCAGAGCACAAACTACTCTCCCTGAAATGGATACGGAAGGATCCATTATCCTGGCGCCGGTGGCAATCATTGACCAGCGCACTCGCCAGCTTCGCTCTCGCTCCATCTCTGAGGTCTTGATTCAATGGCATGGCATGCAACCAGAGGATGCTACCTGGGAACCCCTTCTTCAGATTCAACAACAATTTCCACACCTTAAGCTTTGAGGACAAAGCTTTTTTCTAAGGGAGAGGGGATGTTAGGAACCTGTGTGTTCCTTCTGTTTATTTTGTTAGAGTAGTGTTGTTGGACGCATATGCTTTGTAAGTTGTCCCGTGAGTATATTTTATTATCCCACATGCATAGGTAGTATTACTTTTCTAGATCGTACTCAGTATATAAGAATAGGTTGAGGCCCTTGATGGGCACGGACGAATTTATTGTATTGAGCTTGCTCAAAGGAGGTTACCCCCTCGAAGTGGCCTGCGATCAGTAGATTCATTCTGAGTTCTGCTATCACTTTGTATTCTGTTATTTCGAGCATTCTCACGATATTGCTATAAGGAGGTTCATCTCAGATGATTAGTATACAAAATAAACTCATTAGGAAGAAGATAGTGTCTCCATTTCTTCAATGCTTGAACTATAGCATAAAATTCCTGATCATAAACAAAATATTTTCTTTTTACATCATTCAACTTCTCACCGAAATAAGCAATAGGTCTACCTTCCTGGCTCAAAACAACTCCTATTGTAGTACCACTAGCATCATAGTCTACTTGGAACACCTTGTTAAAATTAGGAAGTGCTAAAACAGGTTGCTCAGTAACTTTTTGTTTCGATAGATTAAAACTCTTATCTACTCCTATAGTCCACTTAAACTCTTTCCTATCCCCTTTCATTGTTTCAGTCAAAGGTCAACAAATACTGCTAAAAATTCTTATGAACTTTTTGTAAAATGCAGTCAGTCCATGAAAAGATCTTACCTCTATTACACTCCTTGGAGTAGGCCATTCAAGGATAGTCTTCACTTTCTCTAGGTCCATTTTTAGACTTTCTAAGTGAGACTACAAATCCTAGGTACACCAATTCTTCCTTTACTAAACTGCACTTCTTTAGGTTTGTCAATAACTTTTCTTTTCTCAACTTATCAAACACCTTGCAAATATGAATCAAATGCTCCTCTAATGTCTTACTAAAGATCAATATATCATCTAGGTAAAAAATGACAAACTTACCCAAAAACTACTTTAGTACCTCATTCATGAGCCTCATAAAAGTGCTTGGTGCATTGGTTAGCCCAAAAGGCATGACCAACCACTCATATAGTCCTTCCCTTGTATTGAAAGTAGTCTTCCACTCATCACCTTCTCTGATATGAATCTAATGGTACCCACTCTTTAGATCTATCTTTGTGAAATACTTAGCTCCACTCAAATAGTCCATAATATTGTCCATCCTTGGCAATGGAAATCTATACTTTATTGTGATCTTGTTGATAGTACAAAAATCTGTGCACATCCTCCATTGTCCATTCTTCTTTGGTGCTAAAACTACTGGTACATCACATGGACTTAGACTCTCTCAAATCAACCCCTTCTACAACAACTCATGAACTTGCCTATTCAACTTTTCACTTTCTGTTGGTGTCATTCTATGCACTGCCTTGTTTAGAAAACTAGCTCCTAGAACCAAATCTATATGGTGACTAATCTTCCTCACTAGGGGCAATCCTTTAGGTACATTATCTAATACTCTATTAGAAAACTCTCTCAACATACTTGCAACTTCTACAGGTACCTTCTCTACTTCTTCTTTACTATCTTTAGGAATTATAGAAAAAAACATATGCTCATGCTTCATACCTTTAAGAAACTCTTTTCCATCAACAAAACATATCCTTGCAGCACTATATACCTTTTCTTCTTTATCCTTTAACGGCTTCAACTTATGTTTCACTCCATCCTTGGTTAGAGTGTAGGTATTTTATCGCCCTTCATGTACAACATGCCTATCAAACTCCCATGACCTTCCCAACAACATATGACATATGTCCATAGGTATGATATTGCATATTACCTCATCCTAGTAGCTTCCAATCTTGAATTTCACTAAGAACTACTCATTGACCATGACCGTGTGGTCATCTTTCACCCAACCAATATGGTATTGATGTAAGTGTTTCTGCCTCTTTAGCTTCAACTTGGTGACCATCATTTCAGACACCAGATTTTTAGTACTTCTACCATCAATGATCACATCACAACACTTATCTTCACATCTGTATCTTGCATGAAACAAGCTCCTTCTTTACTCAGGTTCATTATCACAACTTAGTAGGACTCTTCGGTTAACTAGGACTTCTCTTTTAGCATCTTCAAAATTTGAGGTTCTGACATCTTCATCAACATGTACAACTCTTGCCTGACCTTCTATTCTTTAATTTTTCCTTCCTTGGTGTTGGCTACATTCAAATGCTTTATGCCCTTCTTCTCTGCAATGAAAACATTTTCCATGGAAGCCTCCTCTTTCAGATCCTTGTCCTCTGCCTCTTCCTCTTCGAACTCTATTGTTCTAATCATGGAAATGATTGAAATTGTTTCCCCTCTAGTTCTCATTGCTACTTCTAGCCTCATCCTTGTTCCTTTGATCATCATTATGAACACCATAAGATCATCCATTAGATCTTTCACCGTGACCTCTTCCACTATTCTTATTGTCACACTTCTTGCTCAGTTTCTCCTCAACTCTTAGGGAAAATTGGTATGCCTCCTCAATACTACTCATTCAAACTAGACTTAGCTCATCCTAAATGTGAGGCCTTAACTCATTAAGATAACAAGCAACTTTCTCCTTATCAACTTCTACATGGCTAGTTCTAATGAGAACTTGATAGAACTCCTTAGTATACTCTTGAATAGATTTTCCTTCTTGCTTCAACCCTTACATCTTCTTCAAAAATCAAGCTCATAATCCATGGGAATGAATTGTTACTTTAGTTTATCTTTCATCTGATCCCATCTGGTGATTTTGTCCTTTCCCTTTCTATTTCACTTCAATTGAACCTCTTGCCACCAAATCTTTGCGTGCCCCTTTAGTTTTTCCTTCGCAAACTTGACCCTATCAAGATCATCAATAGCTTCATACTCAAAGTACTCCTCTAGTTCATTGATCCAATCAATTAGCTCCTTGGGTTTAAGATTTCCTGAAAATATAGGAACCTCAAACTTAGGTTTTTTTCTAATTTTGGAGATGGCCCTAAAAAGCTTCTCTTCCTCTAGATTTAGAACTGCCTTTGCTTCAACATTTTCTTCTACTTCATCCTCATCCTCACTTTCATCTCTTATGGGAAGATTCATCCCTTTATGCATTTGTTCTTCCAATGCTTCCATTTGTTTTTGGAGGGCTCAAAAACTGTCAGCTATGACATCTATAGCTCTTCTGCCATACTCTCTTCATGGAGGCATTTTTCATGCTTCTGCTGAAACCCTAGTGCAAACTACTCATAATCGATGATTTGTTTACAGGCTCAGCCCAAAGAATGGTCTTGGTGCAAACTACCTCATAGTTGGCAATTTGTCCACACACTCAAGAACTCTAGCTCTGATACCACTTGATGCAGGGAGCTCCCCTTAACACCATAAACTCATAACAGAAACATAGAAACAATAGAATATGCAAGAACAAAATATTGAGTTCTTATTTGCACCACAAATGCAGAATTATAGAATTATAAGTACAATAATTTGCAAGACAAGCTATGAACTATCACCCAGAGCTGTCTTAGACAATGTTTGGGTCTTTCTTAAATAGGTAGTTTTATGTCGTCCGGGAAGGTTCTAGATGCTCAAACTTAATACCTAGGGCCAAAAAACCCTAACAATACACATAGAGTTGGCCAAATACATCTTTGAAAAATTATCATAGAAATTTTGGTAGCCCAAGTTCTGAAGGCCATAACTCACAAACCATTGCTCTGGTTGCCTATTATAACCACTTTTCAAAGATGCCAACTCCTGGTCTACTGGCTCAAAAGTGTGCTAGCACTCTTCTGTTGAGTTTTCGGACCTCATCTAGGCACTCTAAGGCCTCCAATGGCGAGTCTAAAGATTTTTCTACAATTTTTTTCATCTTAAATTTGCAATAACTTCTCTAATAGTAATGCTTGGGCAATGACATTTTTATGGTAGGCTTACAACTCTAAAATGAGCCTTCCTAAAGAAAATGAGAAGATTCTAAGCTCATTTGACAAGCTTACTAAAAATAGTAAGTTCCCATAAATAGTGACCACCCTATCTACTAGTCCTTATTAAAATAGAAAAGACTAAAAATAAAATATTTTTGGGTGATGCAAGATTGCCCTTGCACCCAAGATTCTCCTGCATCAGACACTGGAGTAATTTGAGAAGTGACCCTGTCATGTCTCAAGTGTTGAAAGGAAGACCAAGATGGTTAACCTCCTCCTTTGCTAGCCATGATGAATCCTCAACTAGTATCCCTTTCCATTTGACTAGATATTCATCATAAGTTCTATTTTTAGTACCTTTTTCCAACACGAGTGTCTAGTATCTCCTCAATCTCCTTTGTAGCTAAACTAGCTGCTGAAATGCTCCACTGTGCTTTTGCAACTTTATCTCCATCACCTCCTTCATAATACTCTGTCAAATTTGAAATATTAAATACTAGTGAAATATTCAATTTAGTAGGCAACTCCACTTCATACGCATTGCCAGAATCATGCCTCTTCACTATCTTGCACTATCCAAACTTCTTCATCTTCAAATAATTATATGTACCCATTGGAAAACACTCCTTTCCCAAATGAGCCATTACTTCATCTCCAATCTAAAATTTCTAATATCTACTTTTTGCATCTGCCTTAGCCTTATACTATGTATTCATCTTTATGATGTGCTTCCTCACCTCCTCATGTATGTTCTTCAAATGTTCAACAAAATCTTCTGCTTCAACATTACTTATATCTACTTTATCCAACTACCTCAATACAGAAAAATTTCTACGACTACTCCTATATACAATCTAGAGTGGTTATTTACTAGCCCTCCTATTGATAGAATTATTATATGAAAATTATGCCTGTGGTAAAATCATATCACATCCTTTTGGTTTATCTCCAACCAAGCATCTCAGCAAATTTTGCAAACTGTGATTCGCAGCTTCTGTCTGTCCATCAGACTATGGATAATGTGATGAACTAAACTTCAAAGCTATCTTCAAATTCTTCCATAATGTACGCCAAAAATATCCAAAAAATTTGGTATCTCGATCTGAAACTACACTCTTTGGCAAACCATGTAATCTCACCACTTCTCTGAAAACCAACTCTGCTACATGGACAATATTACTTGTCCTCTTGCAAGGAATACAATTTTCCATCTTTGAAAACCTATAAACCACTACAAAAATAGAATCATGCTTGTGCTGTGTCCTCGATAATTTAGGAACAAAATCCATGCTAATATCCTCTTAAGGCTTCTTTGGTATAGGTAATGGTTGATACAACCCTATGTTCTGCTTCACTCCTTTCGCCATCTGACATACTCTGCAACTTTGTGCAAATTTCATCACATCATGCTACAACTATGGCCCGTAGTAATTTTTAGAAACCAAAGCTATGGTTTTATCTTTGCCAAAATGTCTAGCCAATCCTCCACTATGCTTCTCCTTGATGAGATTCTCTCTCATTGAACTTTTGGGAATGCACAACCAGCTTCCTTTGAACAACATATTATCCTGGATCATGATATCCAACCACTTTGTCTTGTCGAGCATGACAAGTTCTATACAAGCTTTCCACGCTTCACCAAAATCAAAATCATTTAGATAAAATGTACTGAGTTCCTTGAACCAAACCACCTCTATCTACATTTATGTTAGCAAAAGTTATCTTCTACGAAGAGCATCTGTAACTTTTTTAGACTTCCAACTCCTATATTTCAAAAAAATGTATAACTTTGTAAAAACTCAACCTACTTTAAATACCTTTGATTCAATTTTTCTTGGCTGAGCTTGATGATTAGTGTACAAAATAAATTCCTTAGGAAGAAGATAGTATCTCCACTTCTTCAATGCTTTAACTATAGCATAAAATTCCTTATCATAAATATAATATTTTCTTTTTGCATCATTCAACTTCTCACTAAAATAAGCAATATGTCTACCTTCTTGGCTCAAAATAGCTCCTATTGTAGCACAATTAGCATCACAGTCTACTTGAAATGCCTTGTTAAAATTAGGAAGTTCTAAAATAGGTTGCTCGGTAACTTTCTATTTCAACAGATTAAAACTCTTATCTACCCTATAGTCCACTTAAACTCTTTCCTATCCCTTCTCATTGTTTCAGTCAAGGGTCCACAAATACTACTAAAACTTCTTATGAACTTTTTGTAAAATGTGGAAAGTCCATGAAAAGATCTTATCTCTGTCGCACTCCTTGGAGTAGGTCATTCAAGGATAGCCTTCACTTTCTTTGGGTTCATTTTTAGACTTTCTCCTGAGACAAAAAATCCAAGGTACACCAACTCTTTCTTTACAAAATTGTACTTCTTTAGCTTTATCAACAACTTTTCTTCCCTCAACTTATCAAACACCTTGCGAATATGAATCAAATGCTCCTCTAATGTCCTACTAAAAATTAATATATCATCTAGGTAAACAATGTCAAACTTACCTAGAAACTCCTTCAGTACCTCATTCATGAGCCTCATGAAAGCCCTTGGTGCATTGGTTAGCCCAAAAGGCTTGACTAACCACTCATATAGTCCTTCCCATGTCTTGAAAGTAGTCTTCCACTCATCACCTTCTCTGATACGAATCTGATGGTACCCACTCTTTAGATCTATCTTTGTGAAATACACTAGTACATTTGACCCCATTTTTAGACCAAAATTTTCAACCATCTATTAAAATGGGGTCAAATTGGTCAGGATAGGCAAGGAAAAATATAATTTTTTCAAATTCATGCCTGTGTTGGTCAAAATTTTGAGCAACACATATTTGGCCCTAAGTGTTGGTCAAAATTTTGACCAACATGGGCTTCATGATGTTAAAATACAAAAAGTTCTATTTCACGCACACAAATACAAACATGCCAGGGAAAATGGAAATGCATCAAAGTTCTATTTCGCGCGCATGAATAGAAACAGTGACTCCTGCAACAATAGAAGTCACTAGTTCGTATCTTGGGGGAAGTGGCTGCCCGCGTTGCTTTTGTTGATTTTAGGGGCATTGAAGATGTGCTGGAGTGTAGGAGCCAAGAAGGGTTGTATGCCTCCTCAATTGGGTCATGTTAGGGGCCACCAAGGCTTCTGTTGAGTAGAAGAAGTTGAACTATTCGCTCTGCTCTCGAGGTGATCTGTTTGCGGTTGAGTGTGCTCACTTCACAATCTCGTTTATTGAATTTGTCTCTCTGGTGGGCCTTTATCTCCTCCCATCCACCCCAACCAACCAGTGCAAATATTAAGTAAATCTCAAATTTGGATTGAAAAGCACATATTAAATACATGAATAGACACATTTTTTAACGAACAATGGCTCACTTTTAAAAGTTTGATTATTCTCTTTCTTTTTTCAAAAGATTGCGATGTGTATTATTTTCACACCATTTAAATTTTCACTAGTATTGATGATTTCTAGCTCTCTTGGAATCAAATCCTTAAATTTTTTTGTTTTTGGAGGGTTTCTGTGTGTTGCATATAAGGGTTGGTTCTTTGAGCATCAAGATTTTTTTGCTTTGTTTTTTTGATTGAGAATGTTATTTTTGTCAAAGAGTAACTCTTCTTTGCATATCTGAGGATTCTCTTTGGGGAAAGCATATCTAAAGTTCTAATCTATGCTACTATGAGGAGTTCCCTATGAGAAGGTCATGGCTTCTTGGAGAAATCATGGAGTCAGATTAATTAGCCCTTGGTTTTTTGGCATGACTGAGTTCTACTTCTAGTAGTGAAAAACTCTTTGTTTGCAAGCAGCCGGTTGATGGAAAGGAGCTAGGTTCTTGATTTTTCTTCTTTTTGAATGGAAAGAAGCACTCATAGGGGCCTTAGAAAAGTAACATAAGTTGACCCAATGAGATACTTGAACACATACACAATAATATCTCTTTGGTTGGGAGAGGAATCTTGGGTTTGCTATTTTTAGATAATGTATTCTTTAGCAAGTTTTGAATAATATAAGACACACTTCATTATTTAACTCAAGTATTGGATTTGCCTAAATGATGCGTTCATACATTTTTCCCTTAATACATAAGCCCTTCATGTGAGAACAAGGGAGAAATTTTACATCTGGAAGGACTGTGTGAAATACTTGGCATCAGGCAGGGATTCTGATAGTGTAGAGGATCTTTGGTAAAAACCAAGCTGATGTGGTCAAGGTTAAAGATGAGGGTGAACCTAAAATAGCTAGAAAATACCCCAAACAAGCAGCTACTATGATGAATTACAAGTAAAAGAAACTTCATCTGAATGCAAACGATTCAATCATTGAAGCCAAGGAGGAAACAACTATTGAAGAGGAGGAGCTTGCCATTAGTTTAACAGTGAATGAACGACACCAGAAAGAAATGCCTCCACAACGACGCTTGATAGATTTTATAATCCATGATTCTTAGGGTGCCTCTTAGCCAATAGAAATATTGTATGTTATGGATGTTTATATTTCTGGATTAATTTTTCCAAAGGAAGGTTTATTGGATAAATCAAAAGGGGTTCATTGTGAGGGGTTTGGGGTTGTGGAAACATGGTCCATAACATGATATGAAAATGGTTCTTTTTTTATATGGCTTGAAATTGAGGTAGCAGAGTATGTGTGTGTAAAGCCTGCTAGCTCTTATAAGAAGTTCTTCAGTATTCTAAATGAAAAAGCAATGCTTTGTGTTGAGCTATACAAGGCTCTTTCCAAGAATGATGGAGGTAATCCTAAACTAAGATTGGATGAATTGGTGGTACGTGTTGCATGATCTATGTCTTCTAATAAGAGTTTTTAGGGAAGCTTTTATGAGAGAGATTTCATACTTTCTTAGGGAGATTTAATTGTAAAATAGTTAACTGGTTTCGACAACAATTCTGAAGAAGGTGATCAAATTTTTACTAGTTTGCCTGCTCTTATAGCTCTGGAGCACGAGTGTCTTCAATCAAAACATATGAGGCTTGTTGGTATACAAATTAAAGAGAGCTCCACTAGTACTACTATTGGTGCTTCATCTATCTATGATGAGGATGAGAAGCTTGCAAGATTGATGCAAGAGGAGAATGATTGGATGGCTGCAAGACCAAGTTGAAAGTCTCAAGGCAAGAAGAAGTTCTACATCAAAATCAATGAAGATGAAATTGTAAATGATTATCCATTGCTTGCATATTATAAGGCCACTGAAGATGAAATGGATGAATATTTTTTTTATGATGATTCGTGTATATTAGATCTTGAAGATCCACCTTGCAAGATGTTGCAGGATTGGTCTTTATACAATTCCAATTCTAGGCTTGTTCCCTTGGAACTTCTTCCAATGCTCGGTGGTACTGAGATAGATACTACAGTATTTGTCTCAAGTATCATGACAAAAGATGATGGTAGCGGCTATTGCTTGGATGCTGACTCTAGAGGGGGTAAAAATTATCAAGATAATGAGTTGCATGGGATTCACCTATATTTAAGTGCTATCAAGGAATGGATGATAGAATTTGGAGAAAATATGCTCTTCATATCAATACGCACTGATGGTGCTTGGTATAGGCTTGGGAAGCCTTCTAAGAAATATTTACCATGGTATAAACCTGTTCTAAAAACTGCCAAGCTTGCAATCAAAATAATTGTATTGCTAAAGGAGCAGAGGCGTGCTTCAAAACTTTCTTTCTCATATGTGATTAGGAAGCTGGCAAGCCTAGATAAAACTAAGCCATTTTTTATCTCACCCAATCTAGATGCTGTAAAAAGGTATGTTGTTGTTCATGGTCAAATCATTTTGCAACAATTTGCAGAGTATCCAAATGAATGCAGACAAAGGAGTGCCTTTGTGACAGGCCTTTCTATAAAGATGGAACAAAGACATCATAGAAAATTGTCTTTCACAAAAAAGAGAGTCATAGTCAAAGAAAAGAATTTGACTCCTAGGGCTAATGCACGGCTCTAAACTATCAGCAAACAAAAAATGCATGCAACTACTACAAAGCTGATAAGTCGCATCTAGAGTGAGTACTACTCAATTTCTATGTTTAATGAAATAAAAGAGGAAAATGGTGAGAATGGTGAGAACGATGAGGAAGAATAGGCTCAGGAAGATAGTGATGATGAGGAAGAGACTGATTTGATTGTGGTGGAAAAAATTGAACTCTCCCCTATCATTAGAATAGGGAGAGGTAGATTGAGTAGCAAAGATATAAAATGGGTAGGCCAATCTGTTGGTAAAACATCATCTAGAGAACCCCTATATAAGATGGTTTCTGGTGATGGAGATATTGCTATGGGAAGTGTAGTTCTAGTGTATTCAAAAGGTCAGGACCAACACTCTGAGGATCCTCCCACTATTCTTTTTGTTGAATACATGTATGAGAAATCTAATGGGACAAAAATGATTCATGGAAGAGTTCTTCAGAGAGGTAGTGAAACTTTGTTAGGAAATGTTACTAATCCTCGCAGAGTCTTTTTGATTCATCAATGCCTTCAAGTTGAACTAAGTGAGACTCTATTACGTTCCCAACATTTTTTCCTTTCTTGATAGTCTTCAATGCAAGGCTTCTTGCTATTCTCCATTTTTTCTTGGCAAGCTTATGCTATTGGTGTTTCCATTCAGCTTTATGTCTAGATTGATGGAACAAATGGTGCTAGCAAAATGTTTAGAAGAACTTTGCAAAGAAATTTCAGATTTGACTGTCGTGCATGCAAAAACAACTCAAAAAAATTTAGCTTTTTTGAGAAACAAAATTGATCTATGCACAGAAAAATATCTAAAGATGGATGGATAACCAAAATTAACTTTTAACGAGTGATTTCCTTTTTTGTTACTTAAACAAGCAGAAAACTCTTCTTTAGTGGAAGCACTGACAGTTTCACATTGAGTGATATCCTTTCCCAATGTGTTTTTTCCTTCCAATATGTAGGTTATCCATAAAGGAATTTAATAGGAATCTTGTAGTTTGTAATGCTAAGGACACACCAAGAAAATTCATTAGTTCATTGTAGTCGATAAAGCAAGTGATCACAATGAGTTAGAAAAACACTCTAGAGAGTTAATGAATTGATAAAAAATTAAGAGAGACCGGTTGCAAAAAACACTTGGCCACATACATCAAATTGTTTGAGTAGAGGATAGTGTTTTTGCGTGGAGCATGCTAGCTACTATTTAGGAATATTGTAATTTGAATAGAATAGTTACTTATTTACTAAGTCAAATAGTTGTAACGGTTGTTTGTATTTTTTTACTAAAAATGGATTGATTTGATATCAGATCAATGCAACTTCTACCCTAGTTTTGTTTGGATCTAGTAATTGATACCGGGTCCTTGATAGTGCTTTACAATGGTTGAAAAGGTTATTTCTTATGAATGAATTAACAAATTTATAAACTATCAACAAATGTGGTTGAATGTTGTAAGCAAAGAATTTAGATTTTGATGAACACAAAGGACGAGTAGTTATCAAGAGGGTAAACTCTGGTACTATTCATAGAGGTATGGAGATAAAGGTAAAGGATATTTTAAATATACAAAAAGATATGGTAAATTTGATGCCACAGTTAACCCTTATATTGGATATATTCCAAAAAATGTGGTGTTCAGATGTGGCATAGCAGCATTTTATATGACTGGTTGAAGATAATGTCAGAAAATTTATTTGCATGAAATTTCATATGGACTTTGGGAAAATTTTATGGTCAATATTATGCAAGTAAAAATAGAGAATCCTTGCAATGAAAAATTAAAATTCCCAAATTGAATATAAGAAATCTCAATACCAGAGTAATTGTAAATCTACAGACTAGGCTACCTGCTAGCTACTCTTTTTTAGCCTTTTAATTACAAAAGGTAAACATTATAATTTATAATCTATTCCATAGAAACTTTTCTTAAAACATATTTGCCACCGCTACACTTTGGCTTCTAGGGTTTATTCTGTATGCGTAATGTATTATGCTATACTTTTTTGCTAAGGTTGTTTTACTTGATTTCCTGTTCAATCATTTGTTTCTTAAAATTACATCTTTCAACAATCTCTTCAACTCTTAGTTTTAAAGGATGCTTACAACACAGCTTTTCTTGTTACCAAATTATGACTTTTAGTAATTCATTTTCAACTTCCAAGTGAAGCTTAAAAGAAAGAAAGGATTTTATATTCCTATTTCATATCAAAATTGTTTTGTAAATTGATGTAGCTATTTTCATTGAATAGAAATGTTACTTGAATGGTATGAATGGGTCAAATGGACAAACCAAGGCCATATATGTTATGCTAAGAAAAATTGGATGGTGGTAATAACACTAGTTGTATTATGAATATTTTAGAAATCTTTTCACAAATGTCAAAGTATATGTGAAGTTGAAGATATTTGCTGAGATAATATTTCTTTTCTTACTATTTACATTTATTTTACCTTTCTAATGCTATTTTCCTATTGGTCAAACATTATTTTCTCTATTAATCTAATTTTTAAGAGGTCTTAATCAAGTATTTAAGTTACAAATTTAATTGAAACTCTTCTTAATTAAAACTTCTACAGGTGTATTCATCAGATGAAAAATTTAGGTTGGGTAAAGTCAGCAAACTATTTGTGTATGAGAATTTTACAAAAGTTCCAACTCAAATGGTCGAAGCTGGAGATATTTGTGTTGTTTGTGGTATACATGATGTCCTTGTACATATATATGTTCCTCTGTTCATCCATTAAATATCCCTAATTTGCATTCCTAATCTTTTCCATCACAAAGCATTTCTTTTGAGTAATTCTCAAAGTAATACTGAAATGTATAGTTTTTGGTTTTTTTGGTTATGTACTATGATCAATACAGATTGGTGAAACTTTGGAAGATAAAGTTAATGGTTCAGCTTTTCCTGGAATTAAAATTGAACAACCTACTGTGAAAATGACATTTGCAATCAACACTTTTCCATTTGTTGGGCGTGAGGTTTGCTCCTTGATTAAGTCAAATAGTGTTTATGTACTTATCACAAACACTTCTATTGATCAAGCTAATTCATTTTTTCTTTGAAAAATTTTTTAGTGGAACATGTGACAAACAGAAAAATTAGGGAACATCTTTATCATGTACTTGAGAGGAATTTGGCAATGAAAGTTGAAGATGGGGAAACAGCTGATACATTCATTGTTAGTGGGAGGGGTACATTGTATATAAAAATATTAATTGAGAACATATAGGTGTATATGGATTTTTATTTTCTCCAAGCTGGATATGGTTAATTACAATAATATGTTCTTTTGCAAGCCGCAACACATTTATAATTATGGAGCTAGTTTCTTATTACTGTGCAACTATTTATCTTGAAAATCTTACAATCAAAAGGAACCTTTGACAATTATTTTAACATTTTGATCTTGTAGGTAGAGGGAAGGATTTGAGTTTATGGTAGGCCCACCTAAAGTTATAAAAAAAAAAAGTTAATGATAAATTGTTTGAACCCTATGAGGTACAATAATATCCTCATCATCCTAGATTTCTATTGATGATTGTGGAATCTTATAAAGAGTAAAATGATGAAAAGATGATGACAGTATATACTATATGCATTTGCAATATCAAACATTACTTCTCATATGTTAAAAATAATAGAATTCAGATTGCTATTGTTGAAGTACTAGAAACATATGTGGGTTCTGTTGTGGAGCTTGTAGAAAAACATCATGAGCAGATGCTTGATGTCCAAGCCACAGGGTATGTCCTTTATCAAACCTAGTTATCTTGACTATATACAAATTTTTGTAAATATTCTACATATAAACAACATGAAGTAGATATTTATAATCAGCTAACTCTAGGTTATCTTTAGCCCATCATTTTTTGGTACTATTTTACATTGATTTTCCTATAGTGACATTTCTACTTATCTATTTTTATTTTGAGATGCCCTAGGGTGTATAAGACCTTTGATTTCACTTTGATTTGCCTTTTGCATGCTTACTATGATTTTGTGTTTGATAGCTTGATGTCTCCATTTTGACAATGCACTAAATTATGCATCTGAACACAAGTTTTTGTCAGCTCTTACAATCCTTCAAGATATTTCTTGTGCCCCATCAGGTGTTTGAATAAAGACTTTTTCTGAGAACAAGATGTAATAGCCACAACTTGATACCTTGATTCATAGAAACCTGATAGACACTAGCTAAGTGTCTGTCAGAAGAATAAAATAGGTTACAAATATGGGTTTGCAACCCTGGAGCCTATGAGACAGGATGACTCTAATTTAAAGAGAAATTGGTAACTCTCTTGCATACACGAGGAATGCATGTTTTCCTCAACCAATATGAGCATTCTACCATTTAAATTAGAACATGATTAATAATTTTTTTTTTATTAATATCAGTATCTTGTATCTTTCTAAGCTTTTCCCTCACAAGAACATGTTTTGGTGTTTGCCATGGAAATGGTCATAATCATACTTATTTGGATAATTTCTCATCAACCATCTTGCATACTGTCAGTAGTTTTATACAAGCAACAAGACAAAAAATGTTGAATCTTACTCCAAACTAGTAATTATAATAATAATATTAGAAGCAAGCACACAAAATTATGAGGTCAAAGTTGGAAATTGGAATTAATTTTATTTGGTCCTATAGTTTCTCACACATTTTTGCACCCTAGATAGCTTCTTGACTAGAACTTTGGCTGTCTCTTGTTTTAGTTTGAGTGGATTATACTATCATTTTTTGGTCTTCTTCCTATTTTTGGGACCAAGTTGACCTTCTTTGTATGTGGTTTTACTTTCAACTTCATTCCATCGTTCTTAACAAAGCATATTCTTAGATTGCCTTGCAAAGAAGAGAATTTCTCTTAATATATTTAAAATGGATCATCAAAAATGATTCAACATTAATTCTCCAACATGATGTTATAGAATGATGCACTGGCAAAGCACAAGAATGTGAAAAAATCTTCAATAATGTTTTATGTTTCTGTCATTTCCTTTGACACTTGACAAATTATATATCTGTAGTGCTTCTAACAAGAGTAGGCAACAAATGATGATAACAAAAATAGGCAATGAATGATGAAAATGAAAATTTAAGTGCATCCACCAAGGACATGCTCATTTAACCATCTTAGTAAAAATTTAAGTGCATCCATGGGTATTAATTTTTTTGTTAGAACTATTTAAGGAAAAATATCATTTAAGAATACTATGGGGGTTGACACATCCTATGGTTTTATATGACAGGTTGCAGATCATCATAGTTTTGACACCAAAACTTTATATCAAAGTATTTGCAACTTGGTAGATGAAAAGGCTCTAGATGTAAAGATATTTAACCAGTGATGATTGACCATACCTTCTTAATTATATGTTTTAGTGCACTACATTTTTCTAGTACGATTTCTTTATTGTTAGATCTTGAAAGAGTTTCATGGGTTCACAAGGGAGCATTTATAAATATCAATGGGTGGTACAAGAGAGTGTTGACATTTTTCAAAGGAATCACAAGGATGAATTACTAGATTTTCTAGAGATTGATGTCGATCTTGTATATAAAGACTTATTTTATCTAGTTTTCATGAAAAAGTAAAAGTAGCAAGGACACTTAGAGTTATTTTAGAGTACTACCTAAATATTTAGGACCTTATAGTGTAATAAATAGAACATTCAATTTGCTAGTTTTAAAGATTTAATTTCTAAACAGATATATGTAATTCTTTCATATTTTATGGAATTTTCTGCTCATCTTATAAAACCAATTGTAGTGTCTTGAATGTCTACTAAGATGGACCTTTTTTTATTGTTATGTAGACTGTAGATTGAAGAAAAGCAAGAACTTCTTTTGGGGCATACACCCAAGGTATTAGTAAAGACATCGTTGTGCAAGGAGAATGTAAGCATAAGGCTGAGGACAATAACTATTTCTTGTAGTCCATAACATTTAACTAGAACATGTAAAAAGTGTAGTAAAGGATTAGTCCCTTGTACACAGTGTAGTAAAGGATTTTTCCCTTGTACACAGTGCAGTCCCTTGTTTGTAGTCCATAAAATTTAACTTTTGTATCAACATTTCAGATGATATTTCATAATCTATCTTCTACAGAACAATTCTAATGGTTTAAGTTTTTCAGCATCAATTTGTAAGTTTGGTCAAAAATCTCTATAAATCTTTTCTTACTAGATAGGGTCACTTAGTTTTTATGTAAATGTCTTTGATTTTGCAGCTTGGACTTGAGTTCACCACCAATGCTCTTTATACTATAGTGGGGGTGGCTGTATTGGCATTGTTTGTTTAGCTTCTAGGCTCTTCTATTCAGAAGGGGATCTTTGCTGGAGGTTTTGGAACAATATTGGTGACTCTAGTTGGTCATGAGGTAATTGATATTACTTTATTCTACCATCAGAAGGGGCTCCACCTTAGCTATGGTGTATTGTTAATATTTTCTTCAAGTGTTTGATGTTGTAATGTGTGCTTTGAGTTTTAGACTTTAGTTTATACCTACCAACAACAGGACTAATTTTCTTCATGATGTCTTTTCGACTCTTGTGGGGTAGATGTTACACATCCACACCTTGCAGAAGATTCCAGTCCATCAATAGCAGCAATAGGTTTTCAATATAGATCATTGTTTGCTACTATTATGGTTCACACAATTCATATGTGTAGACGCTCAAAAATGGTTCGCATCTACGGTTTCATCACTTCTTCATACTAATTTATCCCATTTTTTGATTCTACTATCTCTGGTCTTTTGGCCAAAATTGATCATAGTTTATCATTTGTACCCCCTTTCACATCAATTTCATATCAACTCGAAATCATATCAAATCAACTCAGAATCATTTCATATCAACTCAGAATCATATCAAATCAGCCTGGAATCATATCAAATCAACTCAGAATCATATCAAATCAACTCGAAATCATTTCATATCAACTCGAAATCATATCAAATCAACTCGAAATCATATCAAATCAACTCATAATCATATCAAATCAACTCGAAACCATATCAAATCAACTCGAAACCATTTCAAATCAACTCAAAATCAACCCAAATCAACTCAAAATCACTTGGAATCAGTCCTAGTCAACCCAAAATATATCAAACATCCCAAATCAATCATCATTTATCTGCTACTAGGTATTGTTGTGGCTTTCAGTGCCTTGGAAACTGATCAACCTATCAATCTTATCAATCAGACTTTAGTACTGTCATGGCTCTCAGTGCTAGGTCAAAATATCATTCATGTCATTCAATATTTGATATTTTTGAGGCTTTCAATTTCAGATCATGGCATCATCAACTATTTTAATAATATTGACAGTGTCTGTCAATGTTATTATGATCAACATTTTCAATCAACCTCGATCCTATAGCATTTGCAATGTCAGTTAAATGTTACGTATCAATCAATTCGTGTTAGGTGTCCTTGGCATGTTATCAAATTCAATCAATCAATTTGACCATGGCTTTGGTCTACTTTTCATCATCTTATTCAATATCCATCATCATCACATTTTCATCAAAGGGTACAGTCACATTCATTTAATCAATTTGGCCAATCATTTACTAATTTTCTCTATAGGATTAAATAACCCATAATTTAATCCTATTTTTCTTTCTAATTATTCTTTTTAATTATCATCCTCAATTAATTAATTTTATTAATTAATTGATTCATTATCTACAAACCATGGAAATTTACAATTTCCTAAGTTCCATTTTCCATCATTAATTCCATTTTCTACTAATTCTTATTTTGTGGAATAAGAGGATTTTTAATTCAAATATTCCACAAAATATTGCATCATCATATGACACCTCGTGGATTCTCCTTTTCCCTATTTGGCTTATTTGTCATAGATTCTTGGCTTTAAGTGGGATATGACGTGTCATAGATTCTCTTCTGCATTTAGCCAAGTTTGACTTGCATGCATCATATTCTGTCATATGCATCATGGATTCTCAAAGGAATCTCTTGCCACATCACACATCTATAGGTGGCAAATCCAGTGCTCTCATCCTCCATGTCAATTATAAATTGGACACTATTTCTCTCATTTTCGGTCCTTGTCTTCTTGAGTCCTTGAGTCCTTGAAAATCACACTTCTAGTATTCTCATGGCATTATCCATAACATAGGCTTTTGCTTCAATCTTGTGTGCACTATAGGCAAATTAGAGCTACAATCATTTGGAGAAGAAAGAAGAACATGGAAGCTACAATAGAAAGAGGGGATTTTTATTGCTTTCTTTATTAGTTTGGCTTTCATGGTAGACTAGTGGGTGCTAAAATATGATTATTGAGTTTTGTGATTTTCTCATAGTATGTTATGCTTTCAACCCATTTTTTTGGTCCTACATTTTGGAGAACTTGACGTGAACATGCATATCTAACTTGGGTTTTTTTGTTTTGTGCTTGTAGGTGCAAGGAAGGACCTCACTTGGAAGGGTATAATGACTATCTGTTCTTCTTTTTCACACCTAGATTAACTAAGGGGTCCAGTAAAATGCTTGTGTGCTCTTGTTTCATGCATTCTATTAGCTTGTTGTCCTAGAGTGCACTCTGCTCTATCAGGGTGCACTTGGGACCCCTAAGAGTAGTTTTAGGAGTCCAGAAGCCATCAAAACCTCATTTTTCTATTTTTGACTTACCAACTATGCCCAAAAACTACCAACTGCATCATTGACATAGTCTGCATTATTTGGGTGCACTTCGGAGTGTAGCTTTGAAAATTTGAATTTTTGGGTCTTCATTAGGCATTGTTTCCCCACAGTTTGCACCTAACTTCCCAACTATGCCCAGAAACTAAGAACTACACCCAACTGGGCCCCAACTGCATCATTGACATAGTTTGCACTATCTAGGCACACTTGGGAGTGTTCTGAGCCATTTTGGCCTTTTTGGGTGTAATCTGCTCTGTCAGAGCACACCTGGTTCATAGTAGGCACATCCATCAATCAAAATCTGCACACAAGGTTTTCATTTCATTCTAGGACATGGATTAGGTGATTTTGTGTTATTGATGGTCTATTTGCAGCATGTGGTGACTATTGGATGAAGATGTGATCATAAGAAACTACTAATGTGTGCTTTTGCAAGACGTTGTTGAAGACTTTGTGTGTCTTTCAAAACTATGTGTGTGGATTTCTTAGATTAGATAACACT
The DNA here is from genome assembly GCA_028749045.1 of Cupressus sempervirens. Taxonomy (NCBI): domain Eukaryota; kingdom Viridiplantae; phylum Streptophyta; class Pinopsida; order Cupressales; family Cupressaceae; genus Cupressus; species Cupressus sempervirens. Next base: position 358,526,039 of record CM053784.1, on the reverse strand, counting down.
TTGTTTGGTGCTTAAAATGAACCTTTTTCTTTTTTGCTTGGTGTGTCTACAATGTTAAATCCCTAGGAGTTGCATTGGACGTATCCTCTCCCCTTGCCATTCGTGGATCTTGGGTGTAAGAGAAATCCATGTAACATCTATAGGAGGCCTACCTTGGACCAAGATACTCAATATTGGGTAGGCCAGGGGATGAACTCAGAGTGGTAATGGGACAAAAGCCAGGTCAATGTTCCAGCTTCTATATAAAATTTGAATATGATGAAAGTTGTGTCGGTGGTATTTCTACGTGATAGCTCTCCTCCAATACCCTTGTGGTGCGTCAAACCCCAGTTCTCGGGGTTGGGAGACCTTCTGAGGAAGTTTATCATTCACTTGCCGAACGTAATGCTCTTACTAATAACCATGTTTCAGTGGCCAAAATCCTTTCTATCCATTGGCTCAAGGGGTCACCCATTCTTGTGAAGACATCCTACATTCTCGTGGTCCTTAGTAGAGGCAACAATCCCTTGGGAAGTCATGCCCCTTGGGAAGCAGATCTTGGTAGCCCTGAGAAGTGAGTGCACTATAAGGGGGAGCCTGTGGTGCCAAGATCCTAGGTTGTTAGATCTAGATAAGCACGGCTGAACTTCGATTCAAGTAGGAATTCATTGGATACAATCCTAAAACCCTAGGTTGTGGTGTGTTTGTTAAATTTTAACAATAGCTATTCTTGTCTTAATGTGTCTTGCGTGTGTGTAAAACATAATAAAGATAAAAGCCAAGCTTTTGAATTTGCAACTTTGAAATCATTTGAACTTGTCAAAAAATCACACATCACCAAAAATTTCAACCTTTATCAAACTTTGCAAACGTTGGTTCAACACACTCAAACCTTGGAAAACATGGTGACTTGTGCTCCTAAACATGCTTGGCAAAACATAGATCTCACACTTGCATAGACTTCACTTGCATTCACCCTAGTATAGGCCTCATTCATGTATCATATAGACTTCATATTGAACCTTTTAGTCCTCATTTAGCATCTATTACCTTTCATATTGCATCCATTTAGGTTCAGTTTACCTCCCTTAGTTTTTGCATTCCCATCTCAAAATCAGTACTTTGCATTCACCACCTTGCATCTTTGCATACCTATTCATCATCTTGAAAAATTTATCCATCATTTCAGGTGTCCTAACCATAATTTTGAGCATTCATACTTGTCTTAACACTATCCCCTATTGTTTACCTCTCTGTGATATCAATCTAGATATCGTAGCTCCCAGAATTGCCTTAGTTTCAGCTCAGTTTACCAACTATGCCCAGAAACTACCAACTGCACCCAAAAACTACCAACTACATCATTGATTTATTCTAAACTATCTAGGCACACTTGGTGGTCCTAAGACCCAATTTTGGGTTCCAGATAACATTTTGGGGCTTCAACAGTGTCCTTAGGTACTTGGTTAGCTCCCCTTGCACCAACTTGCCTAGATTTGCATTCTGCATCACCTAGTCTTCATCACCTTCACTTAAGACACCATTATATAGGTCATAACATTTATTTTTCATCTCCCAAACCATCCTAACATCAAAACTAGCATCTTAGCTTCCTAGCATATCAGTTTGGCAACCATACTTTTTAGAATTTGCAAACCTTCATTCTAACTTACCAACTGCGCCCAGAAACTACCAACTGTGTCCAAACTGGCTCCAAGTGCATCAATGATGTATTTGGTACTGTTAGGATGCACTTGGAACTATTAGGGCACACTTGGGTACCTGCATGACCATTTTGGGCCTCCGAACTGCACTTTAGGACCCCAAAACTGCCTCTAGGAGCCTCTACACCTCCCTATTCTGCACTTGACCCAAAACCGTATCTTGCACCCAAAATCACATTTTTCATCATAGGAATTGTCCATATCACACATAATCTCAGCATTACCACCATTTTGAGTCCTTGAAACATCATTTTGAACCCCCAAAACCTTTGAATTGAGTCAAAAATCTAGACAAAGTGTGAGTCTTAGAGTATCTCCTAGTGTTGACGGATAATAGATCTTGACTAGTCTTTTTATCTTTTATTATCATTTTATTGGGTCAAAATTTTTCTATATCTTTATATATTTGACCTTGCTATCTTTTATCAATTTGATCTTTTTGTCTTTTATCAGTTTTTGGTCAAGATCCAAAGTCCTTTATCACAAGGTTAAACTCGTAGGCAAAATACTTTCTAAAGGTTTTACCTAAATTCAAAACTTTCCCTATACCCTTGTCATAGCATAATCATATCCCTAGCATCCCCAAACATCATTTTGACTTACCCTAGTGGTATATCCCCTTCACCTTGCATGGTCCAAACCTTAGCATCATTCTCACTACCAAATCCTATTAGATTATCCATCAACCAAATTGCCTTCTTGATCATTTACCCTCATTTTGCATATCCTAAACATCATTATCAACCCTTGGAAACCATCCTTTGCATAGTCTACCATGCATACACCTACCTTTAGTGTCATTACCAAGTCCAAAACATAACCCTAACCTTCATTTTGCATACCCTCAAAACATCACCTTGCATTTGCATTTGCATAACATCCCTAGGACATTTTCACTTTGTACATCAAAACCTTAATTCATTTAGCATTTTCTCACATTGCATAACATCCCTAAACACTTAAAAAATCCCAAAAAAATTCATATCTTGCATATCCACCATGCTTAATCACCAAAACACTCGAAGCTTTCATTGTATCTACATTCTTAGGTATCATGCTAGCACTTACTAGGACACAATCACCTCAGAGACACGAGGAACTTTATCAACCTTCTTAATCTGAGGCACAAGCACAACCAAAACCTCATCCAAGATAGAGAAAGATCAAGAAAACCCAACAAACCTTTGACGAAGACCAAATCGAGGCATCACAACCATTACTAGTAGACCCCTTGAACATGTATCCACAAGACCTTCATAATCAAGCCATGACACAACAAACCTTGAACAATACACCCATCATGATATTTCCCCCAAATACTTCCCCAACACATGGGATGGTTCAATGGATTCCTAACTTTGAACTTATATTTGTGTCAATGCCACCAGGAGAAGGAAGTGTACCAACCACACCTGAAGATGAACAATCACATTCCTTCAAATTCAACCAACCTAACACATCAAACATACAACAAGGTACTATACACCTCAGTGACGACTCTGACACTGATTATGGCATCACTAATGAAGAAATGGCTAGGGCATGTCAAGAAAAAAGTTTTTGCAAAAACTTCAAATGTTTGGTAGCCTAAGAAATTGTCAAATTTAACCCAAACTTGGAAGGTCCTAAGTCCAAAAATCAAACCAACATAGCTATTGAAAACATACAACCCATGATCAATTTAGAATTAGATAAAGGAAAACAACCTTTGGAATTTTCAAACATGATAGTGGCACCTATAAGGTCCCATCAAGAATCAACTATCAAAATCCTCCAAAATACATTTGAACACATCAATGTCAACCCCTTGTTTGATGAAATACCACCAATTCCTAAACACCCCAAAAGGACATTAAGACTTGATTTTAGTCACATGATGTAACAACAAGAAGCACCTAAAGGGACTTGTCCTCTAGGGATGCAAGACATACCTTCTCTAGAGGCAAATCAAAAAAGTACACCTTTGCTCCTAACTTTACTAAGTGCTATGACATCAAATGCTATGGAGCCTCTCATAAGTACAACATGTGAAACATCAAGTGCAACCATCCCTATGGACACACAAAGGAAAAGTCTTATTGACATTACGCCCATTCCCAATAAGGACATGTCACATAGTCAAATAAATATGATGTCATAAGAAGGAACATCTAATAGACAAAGGTACCAAAACAACAATCCAAACATGAAGTTCAATTCTCAAGAACTTAGTCAACCCCCACGACAACAACAACCTATAGCGGTACAAGGACTCAACACTTCCAAGGCGCAACCAAGTCTATATCCACTCAACACACATCCCACATATCAACAACAACATCAACCAAAATGACAATAACCTCAAGTGGGGAAAACATCCAACATTCCTAAAACACAGTCCCATGTGAACCCACTTGACCTACACACAATTTATCAACAACAATTTCAGCAACAATTCCAACAACAACAAACGATGTTTGCTAAACAACAAGAGCAACTCAAGCAACAATTGGAATACCAAAGATGCCTTGAGAAACAAATTTCATACTAGAACCATTTGTTACAAAAACAACATGTGCCACAAAAACCTCAACAAATACCTCTACAACAACATGCACGTACATGGTCTCACATACCACCAACAAAGGTATCCCAACAAAAACCACAACACATGGCACAACAACAACAAATGGTACAACAATCATAGTCAATCCCACAACAAGTGCCACATCAAATACCACAACAAGTTCCCCAACAATAGGGACCTTTTTTTTTTCGAGGTGCCAACATACCTCCACCACCTAGCAACACTTCATCAGACTCATCAGACATAGAAATGTTAGAACCACGTAGACATAGTTCTCCCCACAGTGAAAGGTCTACTCACAGACACAAAAGACTTGAAGGAAAGACCATCATGCAAAACTCCAATGAAGAACTCTTACAACAATTCAAACAAATTTCCAAACAAGTCGAGGCATTGGGAGTCCAAAAGAAAGAAGCTCTATATACAGAAAGGGACCTATGTCCTAATCCATTCGATAAAAGTCTGTATATGCCTCCATTCCCAAGACACTTTAAGGCTCAAAGGTTTGAAAAATATTGAGGAAAAGGAAACCCTGTTGATCACATCAGAGAATTTTGTGCTTCATGTACTGAACTCAGTGATGAACCCACTTACCTTATGAGATTGTTCCCCCGTTCTCTAGGTGGGCCCGCACTTGAATGGTACTCCAAACTTCTTGGTAATATCAAATCTTGGTTGTAGCTAGTAGACAAGTTCATCTCCCACTTTTCCTTCAACATTACAAATGAGGTGACACTTTCTAATTTGTGCTCAACTAAACAGAAGATTGGAGAATCATTCATCACATTCTTACTGCGTTGGAGAAGCTTAGTTAGTCAATGCTCACTAGACATTCCTGAAGAACAACAAGTAAACTTGTGCATTGAAAACTTAGTCCCAGACTTAATGTATGAACTTAAAATCAAGAGTCCAAGCACCATTTCTAAACTAATGAAAAGAGGGGCTAGTATTGAAGATGCTCTTATCTGTAAGGGAATCCTCAAGATAAGCAAAGAAACCACAAACACCAACTCGTCTAATGAAAAGGAAAAAAATTTCTCCAAAAACAAGAATGTGACTAATGATGGCATTGTGGATGCCCGTAGGATTAGCACAACACAACCTCAACTAACTTTGAAAGGGGAAAACCCTACAAATTCACAAACCTCTAATCAAACATTAGCTCCACAACAAAAAATTGAGACTTCCAGGCAAGACAAAAGATATCCTAGAACCAAAGATAGGAAATTCACACCATTGGGAATACCAATTGAGACTGCATTACAATAGTTACTGAGTAATAACTTCCTGCAGCTACCCCCAATCAAAGATGAACCATTAAATAAAGTAGATTGGTGGGATGACAAAAAGTATTGTGATTACCATCACACCAAAGGACACAAGACTTCATCGTGCTTCCAATTGAAACATACAATACAAGACCTTATTGATGATGGTGTAATCACGGTTGATCCATCACTATTTTCAAAGATCCTTTGGGTAATCATGACAAAGAGAAACCCTCAAGTTCAAACTCAAACTCACAAGGTAATGTGAATTACACAAGCACCAGCTATGACTACACCATCAATTGCTTTAATGAGTCTGATTTCTGCATATCCACATTCACATTGAAGGCTAAAGACCCTCATTGTGTTGTCACTACACGCCATAGCAAGATCACCCTACCTGGAGCCCCATCTAGAACTACTACTTCTACTAGACTTGCACCCCCAAGTAGACCTACTACTCATAATTGATCTAATTATAGCCTTGTTGAACAGCTTGAAAAAACCCCTGCACAAATATCCATCTTGGACCTACTACGTGCATCTCCCCAACACCAGAAGATCTTGGAGCAAGCCCTTAAAGATTCAGTAGTCCCAGATAACATTGATGTTTCCTAGTTCCAAGCCATGGTTGGGAACCTATCTACCTCACAACATATCACCTTTTCCCCTCGAGATATTTATAAGGACAAACCAAACCATAATGATCCCCTTTATCTTGAAGTCTTCATCCATAATGCCAAAGTGAGACGTGTCTTAATAGATGGAGGAGCAAGACTAAATATCTATACACTTAAGGTTGTCAACAATTTGGGTTATTCTAAAGATGATGTAGATCCCTCTCGAAGAATCACAATAAAAGCTTATGATGACGGTGAACACTTCTCCAAGGGTGTCATCACATTACCTATTAGAGTTGGTCCAAATACTGAAGATACATTGTTCCATGTCCTACATATAGAAATGAATTGCAACATGATACTAGGATGCCATTGGCTTCATGTTATGAAAGCAGTCCCTTCTACATATCATCAATGTCTAAAGTTCTCCTATCACAATATAGAGGTTACCATCCCTAGTGATCTAGATTCTTTCTAGTTTTGTGCTAATCTAAGAGATGCTATTTCATTCCAAATCCCAACAAAAAATGAAGCACAACCCACAAATTCCACTAAGTATGTGGATTTTGATATACTGCTCAGTAAAGCCAAAGAAAAGATGAAGATTGAAGACAATGGGTGTGGAGAGTACTTTATGTCTCAAGTCTCGCACATTAGGGAGTCACTAGTTTCTCCCCAATCTCATGGTAAATCATAACCACTTCAAGGAAAACATTCAGAGATTAGTACAAAGAATGATACTTCTATCAATGAGAATACTTCTATTCATATGAAGAAAGCAAAAGCAGAATGAGAACCCACTTTGATATCTTTTGGCAAGTATGGACTTGGGTTTACCATCATGAAGAAACAAGGCTATGATGGCTATAGCAGTCTTGGATCTCAAAAACAAGGAATCATTGAACCTATCACTACAAAGGATGACCTCCTAGTTTGGGGCTTGGATTTAAACCATTACAAATAGGTCCTCCTACTACTACGATACTTATCTGTAAGACTATGGATGTTTTGAATGATGAAAAGTCATCTGTGGATATCCCACATGAAACCAAAAATCCTTTGACTTATGAGCATAACCCCAATGATACAATGGAACCTAATGCCCATATCCATAGCTTTAACCAAAGCCCATTCAAAACTGATGATGACACCCCCTCAAGTTATCCTGAACCTTTGGATCGGGACCAATGTGGACCACCAATTTTTGATCAATTTGATGATGATGACACTCTCACAACAGACTTTGAAATCTACGAAGGCATTATGACTAAAGATCATAAAGAAGCATTTTCTCCTGAAGAGAACACATTGGCATACTTTGGGGAGCCAACTCCTTCTAGTTACAAAGAAAAAAAAGAAAAAGATAGCAAGCATAGGTCTCTTGGTGAATACCGAAAGGTGCCATTAGACTATAAAAAATCAAAAGCTAAGCCGCTCCCAAGGATACAAGATGAAAAAGATGATGCCACGAATATCAATGTTCCAACATTCAACATGCCACAAAGTCTTATGGAGCTCTCTCAATCAACATTCATATGGAAGGTCATTGGTCTCAACCCTCCCAACCCTCCCAACCCTCCCTTATATCCATTTTTTATCCCCAAATCCCACTACCTAATTTGTCCAATAACCAAAATCAAACCTTTATCCAACAAGCCTTTGCATAGGTCATCATCAGTGATACCCCACATGACACATCTGTTGACCCAATTATCCTCAGATGCCTTGATTCGTAAGAGATAGACATTGTCTTACATATGATACACGATGGTATATCTTGAGGCCTTTCTAGTGCTTTGATTTTAGCTACAGACTCAGAACAAATCCTACATAGTTATGGTCAGTCATGGATCCAGAGCTCATCAACTAGCAGCACCAACAACATATATCTTCTGAGCATTTGTCAGTGACATTCTTGATTCCATCTAAAAGTCCTAAAAAAATATCAAAAAAATAGCAAAAAGTCATGAAAAAAGCAAATAAAAAAGTGAAAAAAAGTCATTAAAAAATGGATGTCTTGATGAAAACCTGGCAAATAGGTGTCTTGGCACAAAATTTTGAGTCAAGAGAAAATTCCATCCAAAAGTGAAAACCTGGCAAACAGGTGCCATGTGTAATCAGTTGTTGCTCCTCCATCTATCAGGATTCTATCTGGTCTTTTTTTCCCCTCTACCATTCATTGATCATATCCTCATATTGAAATACATCCTTGGCTCCTTGACCATGGCTCATGAACTGGTTAGTGTCCTTTGTTATGTTACCAAGCATTACCAGTCCACACACACTCTGTCATTTGGCCTTTGTACATAGTTTGCATCTTGTCTGGGGGCATATTACCTACACAGTGCACGAGTTTGAATTTGAACTGGGGGCATATCACTAAGTAATTTTTATCCATTGGACCTATCACATAACAGATTAGAGCTAACACCTGTATATGCTTTTATGATCCTGAAAAAATCCTAAACATTCAAATACGATCCTAAAAAAATACTAAAAATCACATAATGTCCTGAAAAAATCCTAAAAATCACATAATGTCCTGAAAAAATCACTAAAAATCACATAATGTCTCGAAAAAATCCTAAAAATCACATTATGTCCTAAGAAAGTCCTAAAAATCACATAATGTCCTAAAAAAAATCTATAAAAATCACATAGTGTCCTGAAAAAAATCACTAAAAATAAAATATCCCCATAAAAAACCTAAAAATCACAAAACCCATCAAAAACTTGCAATAAACCTTATACATATTCACTGTGGATAACCACCCCTTTTGTGTAAACACTTGCACTTTGTAGGTTGAAACTCAAAGCACTACACTTCAATGCCAATCACAATATCTGAGCGACATGAACCAACAATCAATCTAACATATCACTATGAACCTATCAACTGAATCCACAACCAGAACTATCACATTATCAACATCTCAAACACTATCTACGCACCTAAAACATTAACAAGAATGTAACAATGGACAAGAATAGTTGTTGGCTCACGTTGTTTAGTGAGTGATTTATTTTTGCTTTGTTCCTATGCCACTCAATGATATAAAACTGATCTATGAGAGTGGTCGAGATGGTTCATGGTCATCTTTTTCTATTTCTATCTATTGCAATGTACCTTTGAGAGTCCGAGGCATGTACATGTGCCTCAGGAAGGACAAGGTCATTCTCTGTCTACATCGTGCTTGTTTACGCAAAAGGCTTGCATTTGCACTCTGGCCCTTTATGCCATGATGGATTGCATTCCATTTGTCATATCAAAATAAATCTCCATTTGACATATAGTGCACTTTTTAGAAGCAAAAGTCTTTCCATCATACTAACATCTCCTCATCTCATCTTTCTTTTTCATCTCATTCTCCATCACCGTAATCATGTCTTCTGATTCACCAAATCATCTTCATCTTGCATTCATGCATTCTAGCATCATCTTTCCGTGGCTTTCCACCTGGTTCAACCTCAGTCTAACATTTTTCTCATCATATTTGACCAAATATGACCATTTTTTATTATTTCACTCATGCTTTGACATCTTTCCATCATTTTGGGCATGCACGCACAGTTTCGGGTCATTCTGAGTCCAGTCGAGCTTATTCTAGGCCCCGGACCCTTTTAGGGTGCAATTTGTACTTTCAAGGCATAGTTGGGGTTCCCAACTGCATCACTGATGCACTTGGTCATACCAACTATGTCATTGATGCACTTGGTAGAGTTTGGGCGCACTTGGGGACCTAGGATACCTAGAACTGCTCCTAGAGCCCCTATGTTGCACTCCGGAGCCCATAACTTTTTGCGTTTTAACTTAGATTTGCAATCTGTCAGTTGTGTTGGATTCATGTATTCATTTTGGACAACATGAACTATCATTTTCATCATTTTGTGTCTTTCTTGAGTGGTAACCCATGCAATTACTCTCGGGACTCCTGATTGAACCTGTTCTGCACTCTAGAACCCATAACTTTTGCGTTTTAACTCAGATTTGCAATCCGTTAGTTGTGTTGGATTTGTCTCTTCATTTTGGACAATATGAACTATATTTTTCATTATTTTTTTTCATTCTTGAGAGCTAACCTATGAAATTACTCTCGAGTTCCTGATTCACCCTATTTTGCACTCTAGGCCTCATAACTTTCACATTTTAGCTCTGATTTTCATTTTGTATGTTGCTATGGTTTTATCTTCTTGTTGTCAACAAATTAACTTATCATATTCTTATCTTAGTCAATTTATTAAGGGGCAACCCATATATATCATCCTTACTGGGGCATGTTGTGGCTTTCTCATCAGTTATTCTTCGATACAATGCTCTAAATCACATTGTATCAAAGAGGGGCAAAATATAGATGCTCAAAAATGGTTTGCATCTATGCTTTCATCACTTCTTCATACTAATTTGTCCCATTTTATCATTCTACTAACTCTGGTCTTTTGGCCAAAACTGATCATACTTTATCATTTGTAACCCCTTTCACATCAATTTCATATCAACTCATAATCACATCAAATCAACTCGAAATTATTTCATATCAACTCAAAATCATATCAAATCAACCTAGAATCATATCAAATCAATTTGGAATCATATCAAATCAACTCAAAATCATTTCATATCAACTCGAAATCATATCAAATCAACTCGAAATCATATCAAATCAACTCAGAATCATATCAAATCAACTCGAAACCATTTCAAATCAACTTAAAAATCAACCCAAATCAACCCTAAATCACTCAGAATTAATCCTAGTCAACCCAAAACATATCAAACATCCCAAATCAATCATCATTTATCTGCTCCTAGATATTGTTGTGGCTTTTAGTGCCTTGGAAACTGATCAACCTATCAATCTTATCAATCTGACCTTAGTATTGTCATGGCTCTTATTGCTAGGTCAAACTATCATTCATGTCATTCAATATTTGACATTGTTGAGGCTTTCAATTTCAGATCATGGCATCATCAACCATTTTATTAATATTGACAGTGTTCGTCAATGTTATTATGATCAACATTTTCAATCAACCTCGACCCTGTAGCATTTGCAATGTCAGTTAAATGTTACGTATCAATCAATTCATGTCATGTGTCCTTGGCATGTTATCAACTTCAATCAATCAATTTGACAATGGCTTTGGTCTTCTTTTCATCATCTTATTTGATATCCATCATCATCACATTTTCATCAAAGGGTACAGTCACATTCATTTAATCGATTTGGCCAATCATTTACTAATTTTCTCTATAGGATTAAATAACCCATAATTTAATCCTATTTTTATTTCTAATTATTCTTCTTAATTATCATCCTCAATTAATTAATTTTATTAATTAATTGATTCATTAGTTGCAAACCATGGAAATTTGCAATTTCCTAAGTTCCATTTTCCATCATTAATTCCATTTTCTACTAATTCTTATTTTGTGGAATAAGAGGATTTTTAATTCAAATATTCCACAAAATATTGCATCATCATATGACACCTCGTGGATTCTCCTTTTCCCTATTTGGCTTATTTGTTATAGATTCTTGGCTTTAAGTGGGATATGATGCGTCATAGATTCTCTTTTTCATTTAGCCAAGTTTGACTTGCATGCGTCATATTCTGTCATATGCATCATGGATTCTCAATGGAATCTCTTGCCACATCGCACATCTATAGGTGGCAAATCCAATGCTCTCATCCTCCATGTCAATTATAAATTAGACACTCTTTCTCTCATTTTCGGTCATTGTCTTCTTGAATCCTTGAATCCTGGTCTTCTTGAGCCCTTGAGTCCTTGAAAATCACACTTCTAGTATTCTCATGGCATTATCCATAACATAGGCTTTTGCTTCAATCTTGTGTGCACTATAGGAAAATTGGAGCTACAATCATTTGGAGAAGAAAGAAGAACATGGGAGCTACAAATGAAAGAGGGGGTTTTTATTGCATTCTTTATTAGTTTGGCTTTCATGGTAGACTAGTGGGTGCTAATATATGATTATTGAGTTTTCTAATTTTCTCATAGTATGTTATGCTTTCAACCCATTTTTCTAGTCCTACAATATGAAAAATGCTTATCTTAATATTTTGGGTTTGGTGAAAATGTTAGGTGGTTACATCTCAAGACTGGCCTAAAGTCACAAAGTATGCAGGCTTAGTTTGTGCGTAGGCGCACTAGCAAGAGCACATTCAAGATTTGTATAAAATATGGCAAGATCTAGTACGAGGCACTATTACTAGAGGAATGATAAAGTAGGCATCTCTAGAAGCAGTACATGGTCAATGCTCAGGTATAACTCAAACCATTCCATTCTCATAGATTTTACTCTTGGGCTTAAAAGTACTATTTTGTCATTTTAAGTAATGGATAGATGTGAAATTGTTAAGCTTTGAGTACAAATGAAATCAAAGATTGTTTGGTAATCTATTTAATGGTAATGGTTGCCTATCAATATTCCCACAAGCCCTGTAAAGAATATTCCAACTGCCTATAGTCATACACACAGATCGAGAATTGGATGAAAAAATGTAATAGTAGTACCCTTAATACAAGGAGAGCAAAAACTAAAAATAGACTTTGATCCAATGATAGGTGGTTTGCAAACCACTTGTCAAGATGGATTGATTATTCATGTGATTAATGCTCCCCAGTTCTTCAAAGTGCCTTTGTGGAGATTATCACTTCATGCTAGTTATGTTGTAGTCATTTGCTTAACCTGTATTCCAAGCCACTCCATATCTTCCATCTCCTTGTCTACGTGTGCCCAAAATTCTGTGTTGTTAAACTTGAAAGTATTTTGAATAGAGGCAAGTTGAGTTCATTGTTTATTGATAGATCCTTTGAGATCATCAATGAAAAGTGATAGTGGCATCCTAACAAGGCATCATGTTGTCCTTTCTCCTTCTTTCTAGCTATTTGATTAGTACCAATAGTCCTATATATAGATTGAGAATTGGTTGATAACACATAATAGCCATAATACAAAGATAAACAAAAGACAAATTAAAATCAATAAAGAGTGGGTGGTAAGCCACTATTCAGTAAGGATTGGTCATGCATGCCCTAGATGCAGCCCAAAAATTCTAGTTGTCTTTATGGAGATTATTGTCACTTGTCTTTAAAGTTTATGAAGCCAAATCCTTCATTTAGGGAGCCTTGAAGATACATGATGATGGATGTCCCACATTCTCTTTGGTATTTTTTTAGTTAGTAGGTTAATTTTATAATTTAGATATTGTGGATTGCAAAAATTAGATTTGATTCTTATAGTATTTGTGTCCATTGATGGAAATTCAACTATTAAATTCTTTAATGTAAAAGAGACATTTTTCTTTCACTTGAACTATGTGATGTAGATTCAGAAATGTTTTGTTGGCTAGAAACCATTTAATCAATTGGATATCACTAGATGAGTTGTTTCAGCACCTAAATGTTTTGAGGGAATAGTACATTTTCATTTCTCACTTTCAATGTAATGGCGAATGGGCATTAAATATCTATTTGGCATTAGGTTTTTGACATTGTGGCTTGGATTTGATGGAATTGATCACTACATTTAATAAAAATTGATATCAACTTTTCAAGGACAAGTCTTGATAATTCTTCATGAAGTAAATAGTATTTGAATTGCTAGTTGTTTATTACCTATATTGGATATGGAATTTGTTGCTTATTACCTACATTGGTTATGTTCAAACACCAAAAGAATTGTTTGAGCCAAGCCTCATTAATGTGTGGGTGGAAATTCAAGATCCTGATGGTATCTATAGACTATTCAATTGAACTATTTATTTGTTGTAGCCTTCCTCTAGGAGGAGGATTCAGTTGAACTATTCATCTAGGATTCCACAATTTTGCATGCCTGTCTACCATGGCAGTTGCAACTTTAAAAAATATATTCTCTCAATATATCTATTTTGTGCATATCTAGCAACCATGGCTTTTGATGACCACATTACGTTTAGGCATCCTGTCAAACAGTTCACATGACTTATCTATGCTTCCATTTTGCAAGAATGTCTCCCAAGGAAAATACTACTACTTCATCTACACTGTCTGAAAAAATCCTTTATGGTTTGATGGATGCCTATAGCTTATCCCAAAGCTCTCATTCAGAAATCATGAGATGATCAATCAAGAGGAAACAATTGAGAGCTTAGAGTAACACAATTTTTAGATGATCATATGAAATGAAATGGACGTGCGAGTAGAAAGAAACTAGAAAGACATTGTGTAAATATGAAGGCATGAAATGGATGGTTTTTGAGCACTTAGCACAGACACTTAGTATTCAATACATATCATCATTCGAAATCAAATGGGTGTGTGGGATTATATGCATAGTGAATATTAAAGGAGGGAATCGAACCCTCCCTGAGGCTCACAGTTGTTTAGGTCCACTTTAGCAATGGCCCTTCCTATGAAACTACTGTCTAAAACCTTTCTAATGAGATAATGTGTTATGAGCTCTTCATCAATGGGATGGAATGTGAATCCAGGAGGTAGTTGTGCATCACCCATATCATGATTGTAACTAAAGTTAAGAGCCTCTATTATTGAATTATCTTCCCTATCACTAGCAAAGGAAATAAATATGGGTGATAGGGAGGAGAATTCAATAATAGAGGCTCTTAACTTTAGTTACAGTCATGATATGGGTGATGCACAACTGCCTCTTGGATTCACATTCCATCCCACTAATGAATATCTCATAACACATTATCTCATTAGAAAGGTTTTAAACAGCAATTTCACAGGAAGGGTCATTGCTAAAGTGGACCTCAACAATTGTGAGCCTCAAAAAAATTTGACCAAGAATTGATCAAAATTTTGACCAATGCTTGACAGTTTTATAACAAGAATTTGTAAAAATTTTGACCAATACTTGGCAGAGCATTGGTCTAAATTTTGACCAATGCCTAGCAGTTTTCTACCAAGCATTGGTCAAAATTTCAACCAATGCTTGGTAGAAAATGTGCCAGCAATTTCAAAAGTTTTTGACCAACTTATTAGTTGAAATTTTGACCAACTAGAAGGTTGGTCAAAATTTTGATGAGAAATATTTTGACAAATGGATTGGTCGAATCTGGTCGAATTTGGTCAAAATTTGGTCAAAAAATGACCTCAAATGTACTAGTGATACTTAGCTCCACTCAAATAGTCCATAATATCATCCATCCTTGGCAATATAAATCTATCCTTTTTGTGATTTTTTTTATAGTGCAAGAATTTGTGCACATCCTCCATTCTCCATTCTTCTTTTGTGCTAATACTACTGGTACAACACATGGACTCAGACTCTCTCAAATCAACCCCTTCTTCAACAACTCATGAACTTGCTTGTTCAACTCTTCACTTTTTGTTGGTTTCATTCTGTGCACTACCTTGTTTAGCAAACTAGCTTCTAGAACCAAATCTATCTAGTGACTAATCTTCTTCACTGGGGGCAATCCTTGAGGTACATTATCTTATACTATATCAAAAAACTCTCTCAACGTATCTGCAACTTCTACAAGTACCTCCGCTACTTCTTCTTTACTATCTTTAGGAATTATAGTAAAACACACATGCTCATGCTTCATACCTTTAAGAAACTCTTTTCCATCAACAAAACATATTCTGGTAGCACTACATACCTTTTCTTCTTTATCCTTCAATGGCTTTAACTTATGTTTCACTCCATCTGTAGTTAGAGTGTAGGTATTTTCTTGCCCATCATGTACAACATGCCTGTCAAACTGCCATGACCTTCTTAACAACATATGCCATATTTTCATAGGTATGCTATCACATAGTACCTCATCCTAGTAGCTTCCAATCTTGAACTTCACTAGCACTACTCATTGACCATGACCTTGTGGTCATCTTGCACCCAAGCAATACAGTATGGACGTGGGTGTTTCTACCTCTTCAACTTCAACTTGGTGACCATCATTTCTAACACCAGATTGTCAATACTTCCAACATCAATGATCACATCGCAACACTTATCTTCACATCTACACCTTGTGTGAAACAAGCTCCTTCTTTGCTCAATTTCATTCTCACCACTCAAAAAAACTCTCTGGTTAACTAGGACTTCTCCTCTTTCAACATCTTCAAAATGTGAGGATCTGGCATCTTCATCAACATGTGCAATTCTTGCCTATCCTTCTATTGTTTGATCTATCCTTCCTTGGCGCTAGGTACATTCAATTGCTCTATGCACTTCTTCTCTATAGTGAAAACATTATGTGAGAAAATTAGAAATTATAATAATGCCATGAAAATAGAGTAAAAAGAAGTCAAACATGTACCGTGAGAGGAAGGAAACCATTTCTTTGTAGTGTGTGTTTAGCATGTCCTCAACACACTTGCCTGTGCTTCGTATTATAAAATGGCTTAGCATTGCAGTCACCATTCTTATTGGAGCAAACAAAGTCTCACTCTCTATCCAAAGCTGAAAGAAATATATGACCTTATTTCTCCCCACTTCTCAACAATCTCCCCCCTCCAATTCGATTAATGAAGCTCTCCCCTCTTCCCAACCCAAAATCTCAAAGCCAATAATATATAATAAAAATCTATTTACATATAATAATTATTTTGTGATATATGAATTATTAAAAACATATTAATACTAATATTTTATACATGTATTTATTGTTTTAATCTTAAAAACATAATATTAACAATTCTTACCAAAAATTTGGCCGAAAATACATGAATATGGAGGAGCCTCCTAGAAAAGGGCTCCTATAACACAAAACCAAAAGAGCCAATAATATTTGAGATAAATAAATTTTATGATATAAAAAATTAATAAATAAATATCAAAACTTTACAAATATTTAATTTATGAAAAATACTTAGAGTTGATTGTTGTAAAACAATGCAATTATTATAGTAATTACCCATATGTGAATGCAATAGTATATTGCCTATACAATAAGTATGTGAAAAAGCAATTGGTCAACAATTTTAAGGTTACAACAAATCTTTATCTTTACTTTTAATACCCTTCAATGTGTATCTTGAATATATGTAACAATTATGTTAAATGGAATATGATACACACATGCAAGAATAATGTAAAAATATAAACATTATGCTAACATAAATAAATATATTTAAAATCACATATGCAAAACATAAAATAATCTAAATATAATTATATATTTTATGAAAATATATAAATATATTTATAAGAATATATCTTTATTGTTTATTAATTATATTATATAATTTTATTTTTATATCTAAGTATACTTAGAAAAGATTTTGATGTAAAAACTTAATTGAAAAATTATAATCAAATAATTTAAAATTACTATGATAAAAAAAATTAAAATGTTTTTAAAAAAAAATTGTAATATATATATATATATATATATATATATATATATATATATATATATATATATATATATATATATATATATATATATGTTTATATATATATATATATATATATATATATATATATGTTTATATATATATATATATATATATATATATATGTTTATATATATATAGAAATTTATAGAAATATTATGTTTCTATCTAAATTTATATATATATATATAAATGTTTAAAAAAAAAATTGTAATACATACATATATATATATATATATATATAAATTTATAGAAATATTATGTTTTTATCTAAATTTTAGTTTTAAATTTATTATTTTAAAATTATATAGATTTGGAAAGATGCTATCCAAAATAATTTACAAAGATATTATCTAAAATAATTTTAGAAAGATTTAATATCTATTTTGATTTTAGTTTTAGATCTATTGTAAAAAAAATTGTTGACTAATTTTATTTTTTTAAGTAATTATAAATTATAAATGATTTGCATGTGAAATTTAAAAAAGAAAACTAAAATTTGATTACAAATGATAAATTCATAATCATTATTCAAATTTTAACAATATTTTATAATACTAAAATTTTAAAAATATATAAAGAGTATAATTGTTTTGAAAAATAAAAGAATTCTTAAGAATGATAAATAGATAAATATTGTACAATTTAAAAAAGATATTTGTGTGAGGAGAGGGATACAATTAAACTAATTAGTTTATGAATAAATAGTATTAGGGTTTAGTAAATGTTGATTTAAGGTTAGTGCTAAAATTACATAATACACTAAAATAATTCTAGAAATATTTTATATCTATTTTGATTTCAGTTTTAGATTTATTCTTAAATTCATTGTCGATTAATTTAAGAATTTTTAATTAAAATATTAATTATAAACTGTAAATGATTTGCATGTGAAATTCAAAAAAGAAAACAAAAATTTGATTATAAATATTAAAATATCAAGGAGTTTTTCAGAATGCTAAATATGTAAATATTTCACAATTTAAATAAAATATTGGTGTGAGGAAAGGAATATTGTTAAACTAATTAATTTTTTAACAAATAGTATTAGTATTTATTAAGGGTTAATAGTTAGAGAAATATTTTCACCTATCGGCTAATTGTTGTACATACAAAAACATACAACTACTAGTTTTTATATCTAAGTATACTTAGAAAAAATTTTGATGTAAAAAATTAATTGAAAAATTATAATCAAATAATTTAAAATTACTATGATAAAAAAATTTCAAATGTTTTTTTTTAATTGTCAATTTTATATATATATATATATATATATATATATATATATATATATATATATATATATATATATATATATATATATATATATATATATATATATATATATATATATATATATATATATATATATATATATATATATATATATATATATATATATATATATATAATAATAATAATTAGTCTTAAATAAATGTAAATTCACGTCATGTAAATATATTTGCAAACTTCTTACTCATTTGAATATCTTATCAATGTGAAACATTTAAGAAAAATAAAAACCAATAATTTGACAATATAAATAAATCTAAAAAAAAGAAAAAGAATAGTGTTGTATTTGTTGGACACAGACAATATGTTATACCACCATACATGTATACAAGCCAACCAGTGCAAATATGTTGCATCGTAGCCAATGCCTAATGAACTATCCAACAAGCTTTTATTAAAATTGGATTGGGGTGAATTTAAATGAAAATATATACTTTATATTACCATATAAAAAATAATTATGGTAAAATAATTTTTCCTTTTCTAAATTGTTCAAATTTTATAATATGCATGGGGAAGTTTAATTGGTTTAGTAAACATAGTAAATTGTTCTTTAGTTAATTTTTTTTTTAAAGGTTTAAGAGAAATATAAGAGTCTTATTAGTCTATGATCATTTTCAAAGTATAATTTCTACTACATATTTCTTTAGCTGTCACATTAAGTGGGGGTATTGGAGTTAATGTTCTAACAGTAGTAAATAAATGATTGTTGCACGTGTGGCAAACCTTGTTTAAGTTGTTGGCAACATAAGTTCAATTTAGGTGTGAGTCATAGAGTTTTACCTTGAGTAAATCAATAGTTCTAGATGTGTTTGTGTTAGGTGTCAATAAGTTCCAGTTAGCTATCAACATTATATGTCAAAGCTATCAAATTTCCATAATCCATGTAAGAAAAATTATTTGTTTCTTGGGAACAATTGTGTAAGTTTTTTTGTCATCAACATTTTAGATCACACTACATGATCTATCATTAGATGCAAGAGGGTAAGGGAGAAAATGAAATGCAGATTGCAAACCTATGTTGAAAAATAAAAAGAGAGGAAGAAGTGATGGAGTGGGAACACAAAATGAAGTTGGTAAGATTAAAATTGAAAAAATACAAACAAAATAAGACATCAAAACGTTAAAAGAAGAAAAAAATAAGAGAATCTTACCAAAAATTGGATCTTCATGTGAACAATGAAAATACAATATGCCCTCAAAAAATTCAACAGGTAGATATTTCAAACACACCGTTTGTGTGAAAACCAATGGACTCCCTTCTTACAATAGACTCAAAGCCGTAGAAAAAAATTGGACATTAGGAGTAAAGATGCAGGGTAGACCAAAAATCATCAATCAATCTAACATCGAAGCTCAGGAACCATTAAACACTCAGGGTAGAAAACTACAGAAAAATTACTTCTCCAAAATAAAGTATGCTCTTAGGGATAAAATTGAATATCAGTCACCACTAAATTTGAAATTAGTAGATGAAAAGCAACAAAGGGTTGTGAAATAATTCTAAGATCAAATGGAGACCATCCCATAAATAAATGACAACAATGAAGGTTGGACAACTTTCAAAAATAATAAAAGAAGAGAGAAAAGACAACATAAGGCCAATCACTTTCTTGCAAGAGACCACACCCTCAAAAATTTGATAGGATTCCAAAAGAACCAAGCTAATAAGGTACTCCTAAATCATAGCAGACCCCAGATAGTCTAGAATCAAGGTACCAAAGCCACATCCACTTTCAAACCTTTATCCATATCAGAAGCAAATAGAATCCATTTAGGCACCAAACCCATTTGTCAACATCGGTGACAAACCAAAATCTAATCTTAAAAAAGAACCCCCCTCAAGCTCAACCAAAAATGCCACAAATTGAAACCCTAGGACCATACTAGAAAACAAGGTCCATCCCAATTCCTATTCAAGCCCTAAATGCAACCTATTAGAGCCCTAAGGAAAATTAGAACACAACCATTATTAGTAACCCTCTAAGTGAACATCGTTGGTTAGAATGCAAAAAGTTGATAGACATTTCCTATTGGAACTACCCCCATCAAAAAATATCAAGTTACTTGAACGGTTCGAAGATTTCTGTAGTGAACAAGTTAGTGTGCTCTCCCTCTAAAATCATTGGATCTACATTCACTATAAGTGTACAACAATTAAAAATAATTTACTTTCTAGATCTCTATGTTTTTTCAAAGGTTTAGTGTAAACTTTTTAAAATGGATGATAAACTGCAATGAAGATGTAATTATAACATTAACAATGTCAACATGGTTGGAACTCAAAGAAATCCTAGTAGAACTCATCAACCTTCATATCTTCATAAAATAGGCTCATTGATAGGAGACTTTTTGGGCATAGATGCCAACAAAAAACATTCAAATGGGGTCAAAGGAAACATCATGATAATCTAACAAGTAATTTCAACCAAGAATTTGAGGAAGGAGAGATCATTGACATGAACACTAGCAACATTTTAAGAAGTAGGCATACACCTTAGCCATCAGATAATGGAAGGAAGGATATAATAAGAAAGTGATTCCAAGACTACGAAAGAGAAAAGTATATAATCAAATATGTGGAAAATAGGACATATGAAATTTAGGATTGTATGCAGTGTAAAGATAGGAACTCTTATACCAAAGAAACTAAGGACAACTTGAAAAGATATAGACAACTGATACATGAGAAGCTACTACTATAAAGTGACTTAGAAGATCTTATGACACCATGTGAAGAAACTCACATTGATCATCATAAGCTAGCAATAGTGGGAAGTAATCTAACCACTATCAGTAGCCTAATAACTGAAGAGTCAACTGAAGAAAGATAAATTAAAGACAACAAAGAAAAGGAGACTTTAGAAATAAAATCACCAGCAAATAAAACAATACATCAACCTTTGGATATAGAAAGGAAGTAACTAGTCAAAGGTGATATCCCCAATCTAAGCACAAGAAAAAAACCAAAATAAGTTAGAGACACAAACCAAAAACAAAATGGAACAAAAGAAGAAATCATCACAGAAGAAAATAACAACAATGCCTCCAAAGTTGGTAATTTGTTTAGGTCTTATTATAAAATAATTTAATCTAGTCATTCAAAAATTCTTATTTTAATGTAGTAGTACATACATTTTATGACAAAAATAAGAAGTTGGTGTATGTCTGACCACCTTAATCACAATCAAGTAATAATATTTTTTAGTAAGATTGTAGAAATAAGAAGTAGACTCATGCTTAGATGTGACACATATTTTTGGGTATTTTTATTCCAATGAAATAATTAATTATGAATTTTTTGCTATAACACTTTTTGAAAAAAGTTATTGTTTCTAACCACCTTAACTAATTAAAAAAATTATCAAATTTAAATTTATTTTTTATTTTAGTAGATGAAGCATAGAATGTGACGGATCATTCTGATTTCAAAAATATTTTATGATTTGAAAGTTATAGTTATTTCTCAATCAGTATATCAACTTACACTTTATAGCTAACTCCATTAGAAAATAAGTAAAAATTACTTACTGAACTCATAATTTGACAGACATTTATCAATTGAAAGCTACAGATATTATTAAGAAACCCTTTTCATTTCATCGAATATGGGTGAAAAAAAATTGCCAACTACATGCTCAAAGTAAAAAACTCAGGAAGTAAGGTAAAACCATGTTTCTGGGATGTTTTTGGCATTGACCATGTAGGCTTGGTATCAAAAGCACTACAAAGCCTAGAATCGAGCATCTGATATTGGATGCCCATTTTTCATCATAAAAATGAATATTAATTAATTTTTTTAATTATTACTTTATAATATTACTTATGACCTCTTTTGAGGACCATTGATATGTATTTCCTATAGCATCTTAGGACCCTTAACCATGCATATAATGGTTCAAAAAGATCAAAAACGGTCATAAGGTACCCTATGATCCCTTTTGACCCATTCAAACACATTATCTATCACCTTAGGGGTCCTAGGATTGAAAGTGTCAAAAGGGGTCATATAGTAGAGTACTTTATGACCCCTTTTGACCCATTCAAACACATTATCTATGTTGTTAGGGGTCTTACAATTCTTAAGCATACATAATGTGATCGAATGGGTCAAAAGGGATGATAGGTTATCCTATGACCCATTTGAACACATTATCTATATCGTTAGGGGTCCTAAGACCCCAAAGAACATATAATATTTGAATAAGTTAAAAAGGGCTATAGGGTACCTTGTAACCCCTTATGACCATTTGAGCAGATTATTTATGTTGTTAGGGGTCCTAAAACACCTAAGTACAGGGTAAAAGCACAGATTTGTGTCACCGTTTGTGATACAAAAACCTGTTTTGGCCAAATCTCATTTCTCTATCAAAACTCAATTTTTTTCAAAAACTAAAAATACCCTTTTATAGATTTTAGATTCAATATCATCATTATATAAATTTTTGAGTGTTTTGATTAGTTATAATATGTTATAATCTCAAAATATTATATGTTGATATTTCAACATTTCAGAAGATGCTCCCTCAAAAAAGGAAAAAATAGTAATAAATCATATTAAAAAAATAAAAAAATTGTATTTATCACTAGAGGAGAGAATCCTCTTTATGAATATGTATTTTTTTTTCAAGAAGGTATAGATTTGATAGGGAAGTTTTGATGGGAGGAAAAAACTATTGGATTCTGACAAGGTCAAACTTGAGTACTTATAACAAAAAAAATATACAACAAAAATAATTATTTCTTTTTTTATTCACTAGCTATACATGTCATCTATAAAATATTTTCAAATCAGAACAAAAAACAATGATTTGCACATACTTGTTTGACGGGAACTACATCCTATATTTTTTATGGTTAAAAAAGGGAATTCAAAATAAAATAAAATGAATAAATTCTTAGTCAAAAAAATTATAAAAATTATAGGCATAAAATTCGTACAATTCTACACATTTCATCAGTTTACATCATCTTCATATTTTAAACACAAATACCATTTTTTTTGTCATTAATGTTGAACTATCACATTCTCATATCACGTTTCTTTATAAAAGGTGACACAGGTTGTGCTTTTACCCTACACATAATGTGATTGAATAGGTCAAAATGGGTCTTTTGGTACACTATGACCCCTTTTTACCTATTGGATGACATTATCTCTGTACTTAATGGTCCAAAGGAGTTACAGGGTACCATATGATCCCTTTCGATCCATTCGAACATATGAGATATATCCATAGGGGTCCTAGGACCCCTAGAGGCATATGATATCATCGAATGAGCCAAAAGGGTCCATAGGTTATCCTCTAACCCTTCTCAACCCATTTGAACATATGAGACATGTTACGAGGGGTACTAGGACCCCTACAAACATACATTATTTCTCAAAAGGGTTAAAAGGGGTCATAGGTTGCCCTATGACCCCTTTCAACCCATTCAAAGATATGAGATATGTCTGTAGGGGTCATAGGACCCCTAGGGACATATCCTTTCATTAAATGGGTCGAAAGGGGTCATAGGTTTCTATATGAACCCTTTCAACCTATTTGAACATATGTGATATGTCCTTAGGGATCCTAGGACACTTAGGGACACATGTTGTCATTGAATGGGTTGAAAGGGATCATAGGTTTCCCTATGACTCCCTTGAACCAATTTAACATGTTAGATATGTCCCTAGGGTCCTCAGACCCCTATGGACATATATTGTCATTGGATGGGTTGAAAGGAGTCATATGTTTCCCTACAACCCCTTTCAACCCTTTTAAGCATGTGTGATATGTCCCTAGGGGTCTTGGGACCCCTAGGTACATATATTGTCATGAAATGTGTCAACAGGGATCATAGGTTAATCTATGACTCCTTTCAACCCACATGACCAAATGAAATATGTTACTAGGTGTCGTAGGACCCCTAAGCACATATGTTGTCATGAAATGTGTCAAAAGGGGTCATAGGTTATCATATGACTCCTTTTGACCCATATGAACAAATTAAATATGTCACTAGGGGTCATAGGACTCCTAGGCACATATGTTGTCATGAAATGTGTTGAAAGGGGCCATAGATCATAGGTTATCCTATGACCCCTTTCAACCTATATGAACAAATAAAATATGTCCCTAGGGGTCCTTGGACTCCTAAGGACATATGTTGTCATGAAATGTTTCAACTTTCAACCTAAATGAACAAATGAATTATGTCCCTAGGGGTCTTGGAGCCCCGAGGGAAATACATTGTCAAGAAATGTGTTGAAAGGGGTCATTGGTTACCTTATGACCCCTTTAATTATGTCCCTATGGGTCCTAGGAACTCTAGGGACATATGTTGTCATGAAATATGAACAAATAAAATATGTTCCAAGGGGTCCTAGGAGCCCTAGGCACATATGTTGTCATGAAATGTGTCAAAAGGGATCATACGGTACTCTATCACCCCTTTTGATCCATTCAAACATATGAGATATATCCCTAGGGGTCCTAGGATCCCTAGGGACATATGTTATCATCAAATGGGATAAAAAGTGTCATAGGTTACTCAATGACCCCTTTCGATGCTTTCAAGCATAAGAGATATGTCCATTCATGTCCTAGGGCTCATAGGGACATATGTTATCATCAAATGGTTTGAAAGGTATCATAGGTTTCCCTATGACCCCTTTCACCCTTTTTGAACATGTGAGATATCTACCTATGGGTCTTAGAACCCCATTGAATAGTAAAAACTGGTGATATGTTTCCCTATGACTTATTTCATTCATTTTTAACATGTGAGATATGTTCCTAGGGGTCCTACAACCACTAAAGATATATGTTGTCATCAAATGGGTTGAAAGTGATCATAGCTTTCTCTATGACCCATTTTGACCTATTCAGACACATTATATATGTCCTTCGGGTCTGGGACTACTAGAAATATATGTTGTCATTGAATGGGTCGAAAGGGGTCATTGGATACATTATGAATCCTTTTGACCCATTAAAAAAAAAAGAGATATGTCCTTGTATAATTATTATAATATAAACTATATAATTACTATAGTACAATTACAATAATATATACAATATAATTTAATATATACTCTAATACAATATACATATATACAGACTATAATATATACACTATAATTAAATACATATTATAATTTAATATACATACTATATAGCAATTGTATATTGTATATAAAATATAGATAATATAATAAATTTATACTATATAATTACTATGTATACTAAAATATATACTATATACAATAATATATAATATCATTTATCTTATAAAATATGTACTATAATTGTTGACCTTATGGTCAAATCATTTGTCAGTTAGTGACCAAACACTTAATTATTTGGTTGGTTACATTGCTACTAAACTTCACAACCAAAAAGTAATGTAAGTCGAGCTTCACAGGATAAACTAAGTAGGAAGTAGTGCTAACTAAGCTAACAGTGTCTATCGAGCTAGCCATGTTAACCAAGGAGAAGGAAGGTAGTGTTGACCAGGCTACAATGTCAACTGAGCCCTTTAGTGTCAACTGAGTTCTCCAATGTTCACCGAGTCATCAATGCTAACCGAATTCATACCTACTCCCGAGTGATCAATTGTAGAGATAATAGGTGTTGCACACATTGCATAATATTGTTATATTTTATTATTTTATTTTATTATGTAATGTTGCATCTAGATGGATGTGCAACATGTAAAGATTCCCATAGAATAGTCTTGATGAGTTGTATTGTAACATTGTGATAATATTTCATGTAATTATTTAATATTGGAGAAAATAATTAAATGCCCAATATTAAATGTGGGGGTCAGTGGGTTAGGTAGCAGATGGTTTTATCACATGGTTTATGTAATACCACTTAGTGGTTTTATGGGACTTGCTACTATATAAGCAACCACAAGGGTAGATGTTGTAGAGGAAGAGTGACAAGAATAAGAGTGAGAAAGGCAAGAGTCAAGCACGACAAGGCTTGATAGGTTAGCCAAGTGAGCATTTGTGAAGGTTGGAAGCATGGCATGGGATGTGCAAATTCATGCTTGTTCACATAGTTTTCTTAGTTGTGGCTATGGCCATGAAGGCTTCCATGGTTGTATGGCAATGGTATTTTTTGCTGAATAATACATGGTGATGAATGCTTTTGGAGGCTAGGTTTTTTCCCTCAATGAGGGTTTCCCAAGGTATATCTTGTGTCACAATTTTGTGGGTATGTTGTCTATTCTCTTGCATGTGGATTTTAATTCTATATTTATTTCAGATCTATTATGGGTTATGTGGAAACAGATATATTATTTCTTGCCAAAGGTTCCTTACAAATGGTATCAAAGCTATGGTTTTATTATTGTAACCCTAAATTGAATCCATGGGAATGCATGAGAGGATAAAAGAAAAGGGCAAGACATATGAGTGATTTATTGCAGATCTGAGGGCTTTGGGTTTGTTGTTATGATGGGATGTTAAAAGATTTGGGCATGTGAATTTTTTTGGACAAAAGGATTTTTTGGATGTTTCATTTAAATGAGAGTTTTGGGGGATAGCTTGTAGAAATGACCTCCTAGGTAAAAACAGACCTCACCATTGGATCTAAGTCGACATTTCCATAAATTTTGATATATAATATGTCCTATTTTGGCCATGTTTAGAAGAAATGAAAGAGTCTTTTGGTTTCAATCCATGATGGCCATCAAATTTAATCCCGTCAAAATTTTTGTCACAATAAAAAATGAAAAATCGCAGTGAAAATGGTAAAAAGACTGTCTTAGTAAAATGGCCATAACTTTCTCTCAGAATATTGGATTTCAAAGTTCTTATAGGTATTGGAAATGTAATTCAGAGCACTACAACATGGTGTAAGTTTGGTTTTGTGATTTTGAGATTTTATCAGGTTTTAAGAGCCCTAAAGTTAGATGTTGTTTATTTTAAGCATGGATTAGGGCATAACTTGGGCATATAGAGTCCGATTTTGGACTTCGAGTAGTCAACAGAAAGCTCTTGGAGAGCTCTACACATTGGTTCAGATTTGGTGTAGGTTTGGCATGATTTATTTGGTGATATATTGATCTAAACAATTTATAGATATATTTTGACTATGGTAACATTTTGAGTTTATGGCATTGGAGATTTAAGATTTGATGTCATTGTATATTGAGTTCATATTTTAGATTTTTCTCATGATGATATAGTTATTAGTGTTTAGTTTGGATATGTATGATGACTTGTTGGATCTACAAGTTGTGTAGTGTTGTAAGCAGTCTATACTTACAGGTTGCATTTATGGCTTGATTATCGGTTGTCTTTGCCCATTGATCTTTCATTATTGATGCATATTTAGATTGGTGGCTTGGATTTGGGTTGTCTATACCCTAAGTCACATGATTTTTTGATTTTATTCTTCTTGTAGAAGAGATGCGATGTTGTTACCAGGTATACTGATGGTGGAGGATTGTGGTTGACTATTTTTATGCTGATAGGTTGGACACTATTGAGAGACAGATGCTGGGTTCATGGATGTGATCATGGTGCCATAAATTTTTGCATGACATGATTGGTAATACAAGTACATCCTTGATGTTCATTAGCTAGAATTTTTGATTCAGTTATGGTGGTATATCTTCTTGGTTGAGGATCATGGTTATTTGGTTTCTTTTGAGGAGCTCATGATGTGCACTTTGACTTCCTTGATGGTTTGATTTATTCTCATAGTTAGAGGATGGTTTTTTCATCATATGTCATGGATAGCTTGGATACAGGGTTTAGTGGAAGCTTGTAACAGTGATGAAGTGACAGTGTAGGATTAGTTCTTGGTTTGGTTTGGATCTTCATGTACGAGATGGATTTTATGATTCCATGGGAGACTTGGTACCATAGTTGAGTGGGAGTTCTTGGCATTGATATATTTATTGAGTGTTTGCAGATGTTGGAGGTTTGTCTTAGATCCTATTGTTGCAAAAGCGTCTTTAAAATTTGCATAGTGCACTTGGTTATCTTCATGTTGTGTGAAGATAGATAGATCTTGATGACTCATTGAGTTCTTGATTATCTTCATAGTGTGTGGATATGGTTGTTACTGGTATGTGGAGATGGTTTTCTTCATGGTGTATGGAGATGGTTACATTTTGAGGACTCATGGGGTTCTTGGTAAAGGTACAATTTATGCTTTTATTTGGCATGTTATCCTTAGTATGAGAATGGTTTCATTATTATGTCATGGTATACTCTTGATACACATTTAGAGTTGTGACATGTTATAGTATGTTCATGTGGAGCATGTTATCTCTTTGGTTGAGATGGTTAGATCATGTTGTCATGTTTATGTTCCTAAGGCCATGGTTGGAACTTTGACATTGATCTTGGTTTATTTTTTTGGTATTGAGTACACTGATCATAAGCTAGATACTTCATGATATTGATATGTTGCATTTGGAGTTGGCATGGATTGATTGGTTACAGGTGCTCATGGATACTTAGAGATGGTGGTGATGTTGATTTCTCTTGGATTAGAGAAGTATTTGTTGGGATGGTTGATGGTTTCAGCAGGAAGTCCGAGGGGCAATCACCTAATATAGACTTGAGAGGAGATTGTTCTTAGATGAGTTTTGGTTGGAGACTTGGGTATCTTGATGAGCATTCTCATTCCCCACTCTTGGTCTACTCGGCGGTTTGCTACTTGAGAGGTATAGCCCATTATTTTTTTTTCTCAAGTGCACTATATTTATGCTTGTCTTGCATGGATATGGATCTTGAGCTAGTTCTGGAGGGTTCATTTGAGAGATGGTTTAGCATTGGTTATCTCCATTTTCATATGTTGTTATGTTGGTTGAGTTTAGGAGATGGTTTTATATTGGGCATATTCCTTGGATTAGGAATGGTTATTCCTTGGTTTAGGAATGGGTTTATTGAGTTTGATCTTCTTGTGAGAGGCTTATATCCATGATTAGTTATATGGTATGGTTTGGGTGTTGTTGAGGCTTCTTGTTGGGGTTTAATGGAGGAGATTATACTTGCATAGTTTACATCTAGAGGTGTGTGTAGAAGGACATGATACAAGTTATGATTTTTATGGTTTCTCTAGTCTTGGTTATCTTCTTGGATGTTCAGTTTTGCTTACATTGGATTTGAGATTGGTTGGAGATAGTGATCATTGGTTTGTGCTCATGTATGTCATGTGAGAGATGACATGGTTATTCTTTTATCTCTTTTCTCTATTGGTTGTGGAGAATTTGGGAGACTATTGGAGACTTGTTACGAGAGTTATTCTTGCAGGATATCGGTTTATGTATTATGGATGTCCTTGATACTACATGGCTTCACTTCTTTGAGATGTTGTGAGTGGATTGGTTATAGATTTGACATTATCTTTTGTAGTGGGAGCTTCTTGGTATATATGTGGTAGGTATTGCTCTTGAGGGTTATGATTGTAGGTTACAAATTGGATATTTTGATTATATGAGATTCACTTGGCATACCTTTTGGAGGTATGGATAGTCAGATGGGTTTGACACTTGCTGTGGGTGCTATTTCAGCTATGGATATTTTGACAACTACGGATACATGTGATTACCTTTGGATCAGGTTATTTGTGCTTGGAATTTCAGTTGGTACATGATTTTATGATCTTCTAATGTGACAGGTTGGGTGGCTTTCTCTTTGGATGGCTTCTATGTATGTCTAGTGGCAGTGGCATAATAGGAGGTGAGATCAATCATGTTTGAGATGCTGGATACTTTAATTTTGTTGTGGGTACCAGGATGGAGCACTTGGTGTAGTTTGATCCATGATGGTGGATGTGCTGGAAGGGATTGTTCCCTTGTTCATTTATGTGGCTACAGATTGACCCTATGCAATGTATACAACAAGTGGGAGATTGTTGAGATAATGGGTGTTGCACACATTGCATAATATTGTTATATTTTATTATTTTATTTTATTATGTAATGTTGCATCTAGATGGATGTGAAACATGTAAAGGTTCTCATAAAATATTCTTGATGAGTTGTATTGTAACATTGTGATAATATTTCATGTAATACCACTTAATGGTTTTGTGGGACTTGCTACTATATAAGAAACCACAAGGGTAGTTGTTGTAGAGGAAGAGTGACAAGAATAAGAGTGAGAAAGGAAAGAGTCGATCAAGACAAGGCTTGACAAGTTAGCCAAGTGAGCATTTGTGAAGGTTGGAAGCATGGCATGGGATGTGTGGATTCATGCTTGTTCACATAGTTTGCTCAGTTGTGGCTATGGCCATGAAGGCTTCCATGGTTGTATGACAATACTATTTTTTGTTGAATAATACATGGTGATGGATGCTTTTGGAGGCTGATTTTTTTCCCTCAATGAGGGTTTCCTAAGGTATATCTTGTGTCACAATTTGTGGGTATGTTGTCTATTCTCTTGCATGTGGATTTTAATTCCATATTTATTTCAGATCTATTATGGGTTATGTGGAAACAGTTATATTCTTTGTTGCCAAGTTTCCTTACATCAATGTGGACTAAGCACCAATTTCAATCAAGTGTCAGAGTTTGCAAAGTTGACTATGTTGTTGAGTGTCAGAATATCACTTGAGTGGTGTTTAGAACCTAGGTACTAGTAGTGAGCTAACTTGGTGAAGATTGTTGAATTTTGTATTGTAGCTGACCTCAGAAGGTAATTATTTGGATTGGTATATATGTAAGATATATTTTATATCCAAATATGCAAGAGTGTAACAAATAAGAAGAAAAATGAATTTGAATTAGAAGGCTACAAGTAGTATAAGGAAAAATAGAGTCTTATCTATCACAACAAGGTGATCATTTTATATCAAAGGAATCTTATTCAACAAACCAAGTTGTATAGTAGAGATTGGTTACTAGTTCATCTCAATAGGTGCATTAGTTGAATCTTCTAACAAGGTGAACTTAATAGCCTTATGCAAAATCTCTTAACCAAGTGCATACTTCATTTTATTGTATAAATCCTTTTACAAGGTGGACCTAATAGTCATTATTTCTCCTAATAGGGAAGATCACTAGAAGTGATCAATTGTAAGCTTTAAAAAGGTAACTTTATACTGTAGTACTAAAGCTAGTGGGTATCAGTCCCACCCCAATTTTACTTTCTATTTGGAAGGTTTATGGGTTTCCAATTATTGTGTTAAGTTCTATAAATGTTTTATTACTTATAGTCTTTCATGAATGCATGTAGATAAGATTAGATTGTGAAGGATTAATTGTTGAATTTGTTAGTGCAAATAATTATTATTTACACTTTACTCAAGTTTACTTAGGATAAATGCATTATTTTATTATTTATTAGGTTAGACACCTAGGATTTTGCATACTCATATGAGTTGTCATGTTGACAACATAGGACTAACCAACTCTATTTTAGCACATGGTGTCTGCAACATTAAGTGATGCACCTTTGTAGGCTTATCCTCTCATCATCGCACTAACTCCTATGCTTAATGGAGGATAACCCATTCCTAGTGGACATGTGCTTAGTTGTGAGGCTTATCATATTGCTAACTCCTAGACATTCTAGATGCATCTTAGAGGCCTTTATATATAGGCACCTCTAGTGTACGATACAATTCAATTGAATATCATATTGTTAGTCTAATCATATTTTGTTGATCTATTTGTGCTAGTTATTGTGCTTCTTGGTCTTGGGTGAATTTTTCCTTAAGGAAAATTATTACATGGTATTAGAGCCATAGAGGCATCATTTCATAGCCACTGGAGACTGATCTTGCTTCACCTCTCTAAGGACACCTCGACATAGATCCAGAGTATGTGCAGCTAATGGGAGCATGTAGAGCCAAAGAAAACCTCACCATAATGTCTGGAGCATCAATTTGATGAAAATTCTCTATAAATTCACCTATATTGGGCCATAGTCAAGTTTGAGGCAATTTTCTTTGCAAACTAGCACCTGAAGGCCCGATTTGCAAGTACATTATGATCTATTAGATCTGCAATTTATTTTGTTTTAGATCTTAATTTTATTTTATCTGTATTTTTCAAAGTATTTTGTTCAAATTTTTTTTAGGCCATCAGGCCTATAGAGAAATTTTGTTTGCAGGAACTGGGATATTCCATCAGCAAGCCAAATATTCTATCAACATACTCCTTTCAAATTTTGAACTACATAACACACATTTTAACTTTTACAAACTAGCCTATCACATTGCATAATCGGTGGACACTCTATTGGTGACTAAACAAATCATACCAACGAGCACGCCAATATAACTCAATGGCCTTGCTTTGATTTATCCTTGTGGGCTCTTCATTTTTAAACACTGTCGAAGTTATTTGCTTTAGTAATGTGGGATATTTATTAATCCTCGCTAGCACTCTACTTCCAGCGCCGGACTCATTCCCCCATCGATGTAGTTTGTTCTCCAGCACCCACCAGTCCTCTTTGCCCTCCAGTCAACTTAAACCCTATCGACGTTAAACATTCCTAGCACTGTTGTTGCAATGTCGAGTACATATTCCAAGCTGACATGCAATGCATGTTCGCAGGGGCCACATGGCCGAGCAGATACAATTGCAAGCTAGCTCTCTAACTCAGTGCCAGGTCACCTAGTGACTCAATACCTACCACATCAGTAACTGCAGAGCCTCCACATCATCTTAGAAAAGTGACACATAAGTGCCATGTAGGACCTAGTCAATAGCCATGTGGCCCTACCACCTTAGCCTGACCATACTACCATGTGGCCGATTTGTATGACAAGTCATCTGCCATTTCAACAAGGAGATATTTTTTTGTTGATGTCATCAAATCACTATTTTAAAATTGACGATCGTATGACCATCATCCAAAGGCCAAATTGAACTACTGTGATGACCATTTGGATGTCAAATGTAACCTCATAGTTTGCTGCCCAAACCCCTCTCTAGATTCATTTTTGATTTGATAGTCCAACTTTAAGAGACCATATCTTAGTCATCCAAGCTCCAAATCAAGTGCAATTTTTATAATTTTGGCTAGAATTTCCTAAATTTTTTAGTGGTGCTATTATTTTCTAGTTTTGGTGCATGAGTTTTTTAGAAATTGCAATTTTTGGTGATTGTACCTGTCTAATCTTGCATTTTGCAACTTCGATTGCTCTGTACGAGCTCATCTAGACACATAAACAAGTTCCTTTTTTTTTTTTTAAGTGAATTGTTTTTTGTCTACTTTCCAAATCTGCAATCAAATTATAGGCTTGTGTGGAAAGAAATATCACTTTTAGAAATAGGTCCTTTCTTTGCATTGTATTGCATCAAAATTATTGTATTTATGAGCTACATTGGAAAATTCTAGATTTGAAATATAAGAGGAGGTTGTAAATAGAAAAATTAGAAGTCCACTAAGGTTAAATTTGACAAAGTGGCCCATTGTAATCATATTACCTATAAAGTGCCAAATCATGCATTAGGGGGTTTGATTGATTATTTTTGCATTTTGGGGGGTGCATACATACATTGATATCATGGAGTGTTGTTTCATATGTCTAGGTGGTCTCAGACTAAAGTTGACAAAGAGGAACTATAAAAAATGGAGTACCTTAATCATTGATCATCTAAGAAGAGAGCTTAAGGAAGTATTTCCTTATTTATCTTTTAACAAACTAATCTCTTCCATTGATTAGCCACCTGTTGCAAGACTTTTGGACATCATTTATTTCAATGTCACTCATTCTTGCTTTAAAGTCATTGACAAGTACAATTATCCTTATGATATTTGGCTAGGTCTTTGGGAAGCATATGGAGATCCAAATATTTATCCCTTTCCAAAAGACATTATATCTTTAGTCACTTTAGTTATGGTACCTCCAACTCTAGATGAGATCACACATCCTAATACTCTTGTTGCTTCTATTGATCTAGTTCCAGCCACAGATGCTCTAAATTCAGTGCAATAGGTATTACCATGTCTTCCTACTCTAGATTCATGGGATGACTTCCTTCTAGACATTATAGGGCTCTTTTTGGAGTCTCACATTGAATATGTGGGAGACATCATCAATGACATCAATCTTCTCTTTGTTGAGGAGACTTCTTCACTCATTGTGAGGGCACACTTTGACCCTCAACCACTTGATTATTTTGACATGATTGTGGATTCTTTACAGTAGTTGGAGAAGGATTATTTCACTTGTGAGGAGTCATATTAGTCTATGGAGATTGTATTCCAATTTCCTCAGACATCATATATTTTGAGCATTCTTCCTACCAATTGGGGAGCATTCTCTACCACACCTATGACACCTTATCTTCCTACAAGGAGGACCATCATTCAACTTTCATGGTGCAACTTCTTTAGTCATTAAGGAGTTTCTTTCATGGGTGTGCCTACATCATTGAGGGGAGGCAACATTGCTTCTCTTCCTACATTTTCATATCTAGATGCTTCATCATCTTTGGAGTTTGATTCAGTTTCATGCATGGACATGCTACCTTGCTTGCCACCATATTTTGGGCTTTCACCAAATTGGTTCATGTCATCTTCTATCAAGGACTTGTTGATATTTGAGTAGACTTAAAAGGTAGCATCCATCACATACTACATTTGGATCCCTCTTCCATCTTCCTATCTACAGTGGGAAGCATATTTGCACGTATACTTGGTGTATCTTCTTCCTCAAGGGAGAAATGTTGTTTGTTGACATTGGATTTTATTTTGTTTTCAAGCACTTATCATTACGAGATCCTTCATGAAGGGGGGATTTCACCAAGGGATCCTCTATTTTATATGCACAATGTATGTCATAATGGGGGGGTCTTGATTACTCCATCCATACATGCATTTTTTTTTATTGTACTCTTCTCTATTTTTGGGGGATGGTTTTTCCCATGAGGTTTTCCCTCTTTCCCAATTTGTAGAGAGATTGCATTACATTGCATTGTGTGTTCAACATTGCATTTGTACATGGGTACTAACATGGCCTAGTAGCCAGGACCCATTATATATTTCATCATAGCTTTTGTAAGCTTAAGTGCATTCCCCTAAGTTTCACTTAAGGGGGGGTGTTAGTATAAATAATTATTATTTACACTTTACTTAGGTTTACTTAGGATAAATGCATTATTTTATTATTTATTAGGTTAGACACCTAGGAGTTTGCATACTCATATGAGTTATCATGTTGACAATACAATAGTAAGCAACTCTATTTTAGCACATGGTGTTTACATCACTGGAGTTTACATAATCAATTGAGTTGTCATGTTGAAAACTTAGTTGTTTGCACTCTTAATTAAGCACATGGTGTCTACAACATAAATTTATGTGACACACCTTTGTAGGCTTATCCTCTCATCATCACACTAACTCCTATACTTAATGGAGGATAACCCATTCCTGGTGGACATGTGCTTAGTTGTGAGACTTATCACATTGCTAGCTCCTAGACATTCTAGATGCATCTTAGAGGCCTTTATATACAAGAACCTCTAGTGTACTATACAATTCAATTGAATATCATATTGTTATTCTAATCATACTATGTTGGTCTACTTGTGCTAGATATTGTGCTTCTTGGTCTTGCCTTAAGGAAAATTCTTACAAAATTAATGTAAAAGTTTTATTGGTTCCTGATTCACCCCTCCCCTCTCAACGACCTAGTCTATCCTACATTTCAAATAATTGGTATTATAGAATTGGTTCTCACATCATAATTTTAGTAGCTTGAGAAAAGATCAAAGGAAAAGGAAGTGTACAAATTGGAAAAGGCTATTGAAAATGAAAATTTGGATCTATAATTGACCATGGATCAATTCAAGAAAATGATGGAGAAAATCTCTCAATCCTTGCACAGAAGAAAAGAACTAGTAGTACAAATGAATGAAAATCACTACATAGAAGAAATAATTGAAGACATTTTCCAAGATAGTAGTTCAGATGAAGTTGATGCAACAATCAAAGATCTACTTGAGAAAAATATCACTCTACATGAAGAAGTTAGAAAACTAAAAAGAGAACAAGAAATTTAGTTAGTTAGAATGTGTGAAAACATGGAACAAAAGGACATGGTGGAAGAAGAGAAATAATTGCTAACTAAAAGGATAAAGTAAAAGGATAAAGTAAAAGGATAATGAACTTCAACACCTATCTCTTCAGCAAGAAGATTTGATGAATCAACTCAATTGTGCAAATCAAGAACTTATCAACTTGAGGACATACAATGAAATATTGTAGAATGATCTTAGCATAGAAAGGAAAACCAATGAAATCTCAATAAAGCATAAATTAATTGAATGAGAAAAATCAATTCAAACACAAAGGTAAAGTAGGGTTAGGCTATACAGATGAAGGTGAATCATCATAGTAAGGAGCTTAGAAGAACAAAAGGCCTACATGTAACCATTATGGAAAAATAGGGCATACATCAAAAAAGTGTTGGATCAATGGTAAATCAAAATTCAGTGGAAAATGTTATTGATGTAACAAATATAGACATAGAGCAAGTGAATGCATAGAGAAAACCATGTTTGAAGGAAAATGTTTCAATTGCAACAAACAAGGGCACAAATATTCAAAATCCAAAACCAAGAGATGGAATCTAGCAGAAAAAATTGTAAAGGCTATGTTTGGTTGGGATTATAACACATGGTGCAGATGTAACTTTTTTGGTGAGTATGGACATATTGGAGCAAATTGTATAAGAACTCACATGAGGAAGTGAGACTCGTACAAAGAGATGTTTTGTATGCACAAAACTCAGACATCTAGCTAGAAATTGTATGAATTGAGGTACAGTTGAAGATAAAAAGAAAGCAAAGGCTGACAATATCAAAAGTCAAATGAGGCAACAATGGATAAAGAAATTTCTAGAGAATTCAAGTCAAAGTTCTGGAAATGTTGACACCTAAGACAAGGAGTTGGGTGATTCAACCATTTCAAACTAGTTATCCACAGAGATCACTAGAACTATGATTCAAAGGAGAAATCTCATATTAGTTCTAGTCAAGAAGAAAGAAGATCCAAATAAGAATTTCAGATGCATTGGGATCATTGAGTTAGATAATAGTTGAAGTGATGTCTTGGACCTTATCGAGGAAGGTTTAGATACAAGACCTTACTGAGAAAAGTTGGGTTGCAACACCTTACCGAGCAAGGTCAGCTTGCAAGACCCAACTAAGCTCACATAGAGATGGATAGTTCATGTTGCAGCTATGAATGTTGATGATATTCCTATGGGGGAGTTTTGTAGATATGTCACTATGATGATATATTACATTCATGATTGAGTTTGTGATTGATATCAACATAGCAGATTTTTGTGGTATCTGACATAAGAACAATGGAAAAATCAAGTTGGTACTGATGACTAGTTGAGTATTATAACTATCTGAGGTTATGGGAGATAATTCTAAGTATCTGGTACATGCACTTAATGTTAGAAGAAGAAATGATAAGTCTAGAAGAAGTTATGTAAGTTTTGGTGATGTCTGTTCTGAGAGAGAGTTTACAGAGACATGTTCTAGTAAACTTGTTATGTCTCTTAGTAGAGTTGATATTCTAAGGATTAAGGTTGAGGACATGAAGAAGATATGTTGATAATAATGTGACTAAGTTCACTCATCATAATATTGCATGTACAAAATTTTATTCAAGTTGCAAGGTGGAAGACTAATGTCATTTCTAAGTGTAAAATGTTCTTAATGTGGTCCTATAATAATTAATTGAGAAGGTCTAGCAGCTGACTCAGGGATTTTTTTTGAGGGCTCGGTATAAAGGAAGGACATTTTACTTTATCAAGTATGACATGAATTTTATTTATGTGAAGTGATTATAAGTAGAGAGAGAGTTGAATGCAAAGTTGAGAAGAGTAGTGTGGAAGTGAAGGAAACTTCATTTCTGAGGTTTTGTTGAGTGATCCAAGACTAGATGTTTGGATCCAAGGTTCATGACTTGGTTTGCAAGGTCTAATAGTGATTGGTTTGGTTGACAAAATAAAGGAAAGAAGAACATAATAGTAAATTACATGTTTGAGCAGTGAGCTCTTCTTGTAGTTGAAATTGCATGTTTGTGTAGTGGGCTCATCTTCCATACATTGTACTACAACTCCTAATAGGGTTGACACAACTCTAAAAGGGTTGGAATCTTTTAACAGGGATTAAAAATCTCTTAATAGGGACTCTATGTACTAAATGTTGTAATAGACTCCTAACAGGGTCCATCCTCTAACAAGGAATATTTATATCAGTACATCATCTTGTGGGCATCATTCCCACTGGGGTTTTCCCTCTGATCAAGGGTTTCCCTAGTTAACATATCTCTTTGTAGTTGTCTATGTGCATCTTATTATGGTTTTTGTTTACTTTGGTTGAATGGTTAAGTTTATTTAAAGAAGATGAATGTTTTAATTATTAGATAACTGATTCACACCCCCCCCCCCCCCCCCCCCCCCCAGTTATCTTAGTGGACTATTGTTTCTAACAACGAATGGTTAAGTTTTTTTAAAGAAGATGAATGATTTAATTATTAGATAACTGATTCACCCCCCACCTCTTAGTTATCTTGGAAGACTATTATTTCTAACAATTAGTATAAAAGCATCAGGTCCTTGAAGATAAAGTTTAACAACTTTGGGAGATCCATGGCATAAATGTTTACAAAAGATAGTTTGAAGTT
Source organism: Cupressus sempervirens (assembly GCA_028749045.1). Taxonomy (NCBI): domain Eukaryota; kingdom Viridiplantae; phylum Streptophyta; class Pinopsida; order Cupressales; family Cupressaceae; genus Cupressus; species Cupressus sempervirens. The sequence goes on along the minus strand of CM053784.1, from coordinate 358,486,598 downwards.
CGATGGAATAAATTATGAGAATTGGAAGGAAAAGATGAGGACAAATCTATTGTGTATGGGTTTGGGATTTTGGATCTTGACAAAGTTAGCAAAGACAATCATTTTTGAAATGGATTTGGAAAATTGTACCTGTTAGGATTAACCTTAGACAGAAATAATAGTTACATGCAAATATAACCAATATTAGAAAATAATAGATCACTCATAAGAGAACACAAGGCACCAAGATTTAACATGGTTCACCCAATCGCTAGGCTATGTCAACCAATAGCAAGTCCAATATTATTATTATCCAGTGATTACAACCTAATTACAATCTATAATCCCTTATAGCTTGATGCTTCCTCAAGAACTAATTTTTGCATCACACATTATGAAAATCCCTAACCCTAAGCCTTTTAGACAAGCTTTTTGCCACTTGCAAAATTAGGGTTAGAATAATAGAAAAAATAGTAGCTAGTGCCTTTTACAATATAAGGTCATTTTTGGCTTTAGGAATGTTTCCCTTGAAAACCCCCATGGGGGCATTGCCTTTTGACCCCACCCTATACTGCGACAGGGAGTGCATTTAGGCTGCTACCCTAGGACCCCATACAAGTGTTGCCCTTTGACCCCATCTTGGGGGTGCTACCCCCAAAACCATATAGAAATAATCTGGAGGGAAACTACTTCAAATAAACCTCTAAGTCTAATTAGGCTCCACATCACAATAGTACCAAGGAAAAAAGAGATCTTTTTATGTGTGACATGAGAGCTAGAAAAGCACTATTGAATACACTTCCTAAAATTGAATACAATCAAGTAAAATTACTTGCTACTTCACATTTGATTTGGAAAGCTTTGGAAACTAGTTTTGAAGGTGATGCACATTCTAAGAAATTGAGGCTACAAAGTTGGATTTGTGCATTTCAAGATGCTAAAATGATGAAAGATGAATCTGTAAGAACATATATAGACATGATATCATAAATTACTATAGGTATCAAATCTCAAGGAGGAACCAAAGAAGATGATGAGGTTATATGGAAGATATTGAAGACTCTAACACCACCATTTAAGTCATTAGTTTAGATGATACGGTTGTTGATATCTTGTACCAAAAATTTCACAAATAAGTCATTGCTTGGAAGACTTGAAGTAGTTGAGAATGAGCTTAGATAGTCCAAAGAATTGACCAAAATAGAGACAAATTTTAGTTCCCTAAATATTCAACCTAGTCTATCAAGGAGCATAAGTGCTAGAGGAAATTTTGCTAGCAGTAGAAGATCTGAGGAGGATAGAAAGATTGAAGAAGGAGTAGCCCTTCTAGTAAAAAGAGAAAAAGGAGGTACAAAAATATTTAAATGTTGGACTTGTGATGAATATGGTCATTATGCATCTAAGTGTCCTAAAAGAGAGAAAAAGTATAAGCGAAATAACAAATCTAGAAAAGACAAAGAGTGTTTGTAAGCAAATGAAGACAATGATTCTGATGAACAAGCAATAAGTTCTAGTGCTGATGAAATAGGATTTGTGGCAATTAAAGAAGAAATTCTAGAGAAAGTAGATTTGATGTCATAGGTTGAGAAGAGATCTAACTGGATAATTGATAGTGGTTTTTCACATCATATGACTAGTTATATGAACAAGTTTGTTAACTTCAAAAGTCAGGATAGAGGCATTGTTAGAGTTGGAAATAATGCAACATGCCAAATTAAAGGTATTGGATCTATAACTCTTGATGGTAAAACTAACATTGAGGATGTATACTTTGTTGATAGTTTAAAACACAATCTTTTGAGTGTTGGACAACTAGTGAACAAAGGTTATCAATTGCAATTAATACAAAAGACATGCATCATCAAAGACAAAGATTGGAAAAGTAATTGGAATAGGAACTAGATCTAGAGGTAATGTATTTCAATTGAATTCTACTAAAATGACATATTTGGTTGCAAAGGTAGATGACAATTGGTTATGGCATAAGAGATTTTTTCATATAAAATTTGATATTATTGTGAAGACTAGTAGAATGTTTGTAGTTAGAGATTTTCCAACGATTATAAAGCCTACTAACACAATTTTCAAGGAGAGTGTTTTGGCAAAGCATAATAGAACTTATTTTCCCAAAAAGAAGTTTACCACTACAGTGAAGTTGGAGATTGTACACATAGATCTCAGTGGTCCTAAAAAGACTAAAGGATTCTATGGTGAAAGGTATTTTATGATTCTAGTTGATGAATTTTCTAGAATGATGTGGGTTACATTTCTTAAAGAGAAATCTAAGGCATTTGATAAGTTCAAGGTATTCAAGAATAGAGTTGAGAATGAAACTGTTATGAAGATTAAATGTTTGAGATCAGCTAGAGGTGGATAATTTACTTCAAATGAGTTTAACAAGATTTGTGAAGAACATGGAATTAAAAGATAATTATCATCTCCAAGAACCCCTAAATAGAATGGTGTTGCAGCAAGAAGGAACAAGTTCGTTGTTGAAGTTGCAAGAGCTATTTTAGTAGAGAATGATGTATCAAAGATGTTTTGGAGAGAAGCTGTGAATACATCATTCTACACTATGAACAGAGTGCAAGTCAGGAAAGACACAAACAAGACCCCTTATGAACAGTGGTTTGGTCACTCACCTATGACTAAGTATTTTAGAATTTTTTAGAGTAAGTGTTATATCAAAAGAGATGATGATATTGGTATGTTTGATGCTAGAAGTGATGAAGGTATGTTTCTTGTTTATCCATTGAAAAGCAAGGCTTATAGATGTTATAATCAGAGAACTAAGACTATTATGGAAAGTGCAAATCTAAGAATTGATGAGAAATTTACGATACAAGAGAGAATAGTTGATTATAATTTAGATGATGATGTTGGTACTAAGCCAAGAAATGTTGAGGTATTTCTTGAGACTAACAATGATTTGCAGAATGAAGGAGAGCCAAGGCAAGAACAAAGCTTAGAACCTTTAGTAGAGCCAAGAGTTGAGATAGCAACTCCTACTTTAGGAAAGAATATGATAAAGAATCACCCATCTGAGTAGATCATTGGAAGCAAAGACAAAGGTATGATGAAAAGAAGCAGAGTTAATGAAGAACTATGCTTGATATCTCAAGTTGAGCCAAAGAATATAGATGAAATAGGAATTGGATCATATAGTAAAGAATGAGACATGGGAATTGGTCCCCAAACCAACACACAAGAATGTGATAAGAACTCAATGGCTATTCAAAAACAAGATGAATGAACAAGGCAAAGTTGTAATGAATAAATAAAGATTGGTATATAAAGGTTACTCATAGCAAGAAGGGATATATTATGAGGAGACTTATGCTCTAGTGGTTAGAATAGAAGCAATAAGATTATTCTTAGACTATGCAGCACAAAAAAAATTCCAAGTGTATCAAATGGATGTCAAGTCAGCATTTCTAAATGGAGAACTTGAAGAAGTGTACATTGAGTAGCCTAAAGGATGTCCTTTGATAGATGACAGGGTATTACTATGCAGATTGAGGAAAGCATTGTATGTCTTGAAGTAAGCACCCAAAACTTGGTATGCAAGGTTGGAAAAACATTTGACAAAGCTTGGATATAGCAAAGGTATGGTCGACAATAATCTATATTGGAAAGAAATTGATGATGGTTTGATGATTTTGGTAATATTTTTTGATGATATCATATTTGGAGGAAATGATGAAGAAAGTGAGAAGTTTGCTGAGGAGATGAAGAAAAAATTTGAAATGACTATGATAGGAGAGATGAAATATTTTATAGGATTGCAGATTGTATAAAATAAAGAAGGAATATTTATTTCTCAGACTAAGTACTTGAAGGGTTTACTAAAAAGGTTTGGTTTAGAAACATGCAAACATGTTGGAACACCTGTGATAATCGAACACAATTTATCTACAAAGGATGAGGAATCTAATATTAAACAAAACAATTATAGATCTATGATTGGAGGATTGCAATATTTGACTCACACAAGGCCAAATATAGCAAATATAGTTGGAATTATTACAAGGTTCCAAGCTGATCCCAAAGAAGCACATTATGCAACAATCAAAAGGATATTTAGATATCTGAAGGGAATATCTAAGTTTGGATTGTGTTATGAAAAATCTAATGATTTCACTCTAAGTTCTTATACTAATGCAGATTGGGTAGGTAGTATGGATGACAGAAAGAGCACCAATGGTGGAGCCTTCTTTCTTGGAAGAAGATTGGTTTCTTGGCTAAGATAGAAACAAGATTGTAAATCACAAAGTACAACAAAAGTAGAATATGTTGTAGCAACAATCAAATGCAATCAAGTCATTTGGATGAAGCAGATGTTGAAGGATATAAGGATAGAAATGAATGAACCTATTGTTATACATTGTGACAACACAAGCATGGTAAATATGTCTAAGAATATAGTGTTGCATTATTAGATGAAGCACATTTCTATTAAGTATCATATGTTGAGAGAGAAAGTTGTAGAAAAGAAAATCAAATTGGAATATGTTAGCACTAAAGAGAAGATTGCAAATATATTCACTAAGACTCTTCCCAAAGAAACTTTTGAGCATTTGCAAGGTATGCTTGGGGTTATGCCCCTTCCTACATTAGAGTAGAAGATGCAAGAATGCATCAGTCTAGTATAACAGAGAACCATTATTGTCTGGACTAAATGCTAATGCTTCTTGTATGGGGGAGTATTTTTCATGGACTATGTCATGTAGGAATCATGTTGGATGTCATTATGAACAGTGTCTTTGGACACTCAAGCTCAGTAAGAATTAGTTGTTGTAGAGTTTGATGCAGTAAAGTTGGTTCCTAAAACCTTTGACATTGATGTTAATGGGGGAGAAGTTTGGCATGAAAAATAGTATGCATAAAAATTGGAGAACTTCAACATGAGTTCAGTATGTTCAAAAGAAGTACAAAATGGAATGAAAATTTCACAAAAATCACATTGAGGTATATCAATGGGGAGAATGATTGATGAAGAAGATTTGACTAAATAGTCTTTTTTTGGTATTCTTGGAACTAGATGTTTTTCATCTATGTTTCCATTAATAACAAAGGGGGAGATTTTCACAAGAATGAATGCTGATGATATTCCTATGGGGGAGTATTCTAGATATGTTACTATGATGATATGTTACATTCATGACTGAGTTTGTCATTGATGTCAACATAGCTATTTTCTGTGGTATTTGACAGAAGAACAACAAAAATATCACATTGGTATAGATGGCTAGTTGAGTATTATAATTATCTAAGGTTATGGGTGATACTTCTAAGTATCTGGCATATGCACTTAATGTCAAAAGAATAAATTATAAGTCTAGAAGAAGTTATGTAAGTTTGGTGATGTCATTTCAAAGATAGAGTTTATAGAGCCATGTTCTAGTAAACTTATTATATCTCTTAATAGAGTTGATATTTTGAAGATTGAGGTTAAGAACATGAAGAAGACATGTTGATAAGGACATGTCTAAATTTTCTCATCATAATATTTCATGTAAAGAAAGTTATTCAAGTTGCAAGGTAGAAGAGTAACGTTATCAGTAAGTGTAACATATTCTTAATGTGGTCCTATAATAATTAATTGATAAGCTCTAATAGTCAACTTAGGGAATTTTTTTGAGGACTTGATATAAAGGAAGGACATTTTCCTTCATCAAGTATGATATGAATTGTATTGATGTGAAGTGATTGTAAGAAGAGAGAGAGTTGAATGCAAAGTTGAGCAGAGCAGTACAAAAGTGAAGGAAAATTCATTGCCAAGGTTTTGCTGAGTGATCTGAGGTTTGATGTTTGGATCTGAGTTTTGTGACTTAGTCTACAAGGTCTAATAGTGATTTTTTTGGTTAATAGAACAAAATAAAGAACATAACAATAAATTACATGTTTGAGCAATGAGCTCTTCTTGTGGTTGAAATTGCATGTTTAGGCAGTGGACTCATCTTGCATACATTGTACTACAACTCCTAACAGGGTTGGAATCTCCTAACATGGATTCAAAGTCTCTTAATAGGGACTCTATGTACTAAATGTTGTACTAGACCCCTAATAGGGTCCATCCTCTAACAAGGAATATTTATATTAGTACATCATCTTGCGGGCATCATTCCCACTAGGGTTCTCCCTTTGATCAAGGGTTTCCCTATTTAACATATCTGGTGTAATTGTCTATGTACATCTTATTATAGTTGTTTATTTTGGTTGAATGGTTAAGTTTTTTTAAAGAAGATGAATGTTTTAATTGTTAGATAACTGATTCATCCCGCTCTCTCTTAGTTATCTTGGTGGACTATTGTTTCTAACAATTTAGAGTTCTAACCAAGTGTTGAAAACATGGCTGAACATTTCATGTCTACCAAGTTTAATAGGCTATTACCAAGTTTTCCAACATATGATGCATTAATGGTGACTTAAAGAAAAAATCTGGTTAAAAGGAATGAATTGAGGGTTTTGTTTTTCCACCATGATTTTAAGAGAGAATAGAGAAGAGAATTCCAGAGCCCTTGAGTGATTTAGTATGAAATTGTTGAAGCTTATTCAACCATCACTAAGTATAATGACATCTTTATCCAACAATGAAGTTAAGAAAGGTTCTAAGATTTTAGTTAGAGGTGTTGAGTGTGAAACCCCAATGTTCAAACTTTCTCTAGTGATCAGGGAGGAACTAGACCCAGTCGGAGCACATTCATAAATTCCTCCAAAGGTACTTTTTATCCATGATATTAGGTCATTCTACCATTGTGTGATTGAAGAATTAGATATGTTAGAATTGAATCAAGAATATGAGGCATTATGTGTGGATGGAAACTTGAAACCTAAGAATAAGCATCTAGAAACAAAGGGTTTAACCCACATTCTACATATGCTGAGGGATTTCTCGATTAGGGGGATTAGGTTTATTCTAACTTGTTTCCATGACATGAAATTATGGCTCAACCAACCCATCTATATAATGAAGAATATGATTCACAGGGTTACTAGGTTGCCCATGACTACCAAAGAAAGGACAACAAAAACCCTAGGTCGAGTTGAATTGGTGAAGAAGACTTTTGTCGATTGGGATGGAAGAGGAATGAAATTGAATGACATTATAGATATGGAAATTAAGTTAAAAATACTTGTAATTGTTCACAAGATTTATAGTTTCAGCCTACTTAACAACATTCCATGTACAATGTGGTAAAAACCAATCTATCATTTGACCTTGCCGAGTTGCAATTGAGCTAATTGAAAAATAATATGGAGAGCATCCGAGCATCTAAGATAAATCTGTGTAAGTTTGGCTCATTCTTGACATGCTTATTCTTCTATGTTAAATTGTGTTTTCCTTCCAAGGGCATTGTAGTATGGAAGAAGGATATACCTATTATATATTAGATCAATGAGTTTATAGCTAATATGGGAGACAATTTTGAGGGCATCACAGATGCATATTTTGAAACTTTTAAAGAAAGGATGCAGAGTAGGTTCAGAATACCCAAACAACTAGTTGATGATTATGAACAAGATATATTTTTCCTTGTGGACTATGTTAAGGTACATATTTGTGTAGCTAGACCAAGAGTGGCATGGGTAAGACGTCTTGGTTATGAGGTAAACATTGATGACACAAGAGATATTATTGAGGCTCTTGTCAATGAGCCTATGGATCCAAAGGCACCATATTTTGGCACATATGAAGAGGCAAACACTAGAATTTATTTGGAAATCAAGATACCTCATATCTTAAAAGGAGGAAGAAATAAGGTTGAGAAAATTCAAAAGGAAAGTAAGAAATATGGTTCCCCTCTTCTACTTATAAAAGGTAAGGGAAATGGCATTACTGAAGGAGAAGAAGAAGTAGAGGAGAAGGAAGAAGAGAGGAAGAAACAAAAGAGGAACCTCCAAAGAAAAAGGGGAGACTAATTATAACAAAGAAATCTACAAGGTCCTCTCTTGTATTCTTCACCAAAAGGCTTGCCAAATCGAGGAAAAAGCACAAACTTCGAGTTGAAGATGATGAAGTAGAAGAGAAGAAACTTTTTAGATGTCTTCTCCTAACTTTTAAGAAAGGTTAAGAAGACTCAATAAAGGAGGAGGTGTCACATACTTCAAATGTCTTAAATATGAAACTAGGAGTAAGGAAGTGAAAAAATAGATTGAAGAAGCCTTAGTGGAAAAAAAGGCTAAATGGAAATACTCTCTGAGTGAATTGAAAAGCCAAGTTCCAATTATCATACTAAAGGTATTTGTACCTCAATGGGATAATGTTGTGATGGTTGCTAAGGATATTAGGGAAAAAACCTTGAGGAAGACTATGCCAAATCTTTCAGACAAGGAAGTGAAGGAAGCATTGACCAAGCATGAACAAAAGTTAACTCCTAAGTTCAATGCATTCCTAATTTTGTCAAATGATATTCAATATGTTGTACAATCTAATACAACTACATGGAAGAATATCTATGGATTGGATGTTATTAAGCCCACTAAGGAAGTTGAACAAGTAGATGATGAGAAAGATGATGAAGAGGATGAGGATGATCAAATAGTAAGTGAGGATCTTCCTAAGATTTAGAATATTCAAGATTCTGATCCTAAAAAGATTGTAGTAGAGGTAATTGCCTCCCTTCCTAATTCTTTGAGCAAAACATTGGTTATATCAAGTTCAGAGAATGCTACTACCAAGTCACAGACAATTTAGTTAAATATTATTCCACTGAGCACTCAATTGTCTTTTGGAGCTATCCTATTGAGTGCAATGATGAGTGTTGTTACCACCACTTCATCTACTGAGAAATAGGCTCCACTCTTCATAGAAACAAGCCAGACCAAGTTTCAACAAGGTATTGCAAATACTCCTACTGTTATTGTTGTTTCTCTAATAAGTAATGATGTTTCTACTACTAGTGTTTCAATAGTTAATGAAATGATAGTTGAGGTTAAGCCACAACCAAGCATTGAGGATTTTTATAAAGGAAAGGAAATTATTCCTTCCTCTATTTCAAAGGGAAAAGAGTAAAGATGTAGAAGCCTTCATTAATGAAATTGAACTGGATGAAGATATAGTTATTCCAAATTTGGATACCTCTAATCTCAATCCTAAAGAGATTGACACCCTTGGAGAGCTTCAAAAGAAAAGGAAAAAAAAATAGAAGCTATGAGTGGAAAGGAAGAATAGGAATCAAGTGCTAGAAGACATAAAATGTATATTTTTTGATGCACTTATTATTCAAATTAATGAAAAGAAACCTATATTGGACCAAATTGTTGACATAGTTTACAAGTTTAATGAAGATCTAAGTGGCCAAGAAAAACTACTATAGAGGGCAAAAATAAAGTTTGATAACAAAGTTTTTGAGAAAGTGACACAAAAGATTGTCATTGATCAAGTGGAATTATCCACTATTCTTGTTACTTTTGAAAGTTTTGTAAATAATGTTGTTTCCTTATTTGTAAAGTTAAGCGATACTGCAAATTTTACCAAGTAAATAAAGGACAAGTTTTCTAAGATAGATACTAATATGATCGCAAGTGCACATCAGTTGTCACTGACCCAAGCACTAGCTTTGCCCATTTTATCAAGATTGGGTATCTAATAGACTTACAAGAAGAATTGTTGAGAGAAGAAGCCAGAATCTAGTCTACACTAGCAGATATTTAGAGTTTGATAATTTCCAACATAAATGTAATGCATAAACATGTTGTTCATGTATAAACATATTGTTCATGTTAAAACATTAATCCATGAAAATAACTTTTCAATTGTTGACCATATGATGAAATTATTAGCTGAAGTACAAATAGCTTTGCACAATTCCAAAGTTTTACAAGAAAATTGGGATAAAACAATGTCCATAATTTTGAAGGTAGATAGTGATCTCCTTTTACATTTTGGTGTTACCTTGTAAATATGAATTTTTGGCATTTGTGTCAAAAATAGGGGGAAATTGTTATATCATACAAAAAGGAATAAATATATATAAAAGGGAGAATAAAAGAGGAATATATCCATAAAGGGGGAAATATATGTACATTAAAGCTACAAAAACAATTTTGAAAAAGAAAAAATAGAGTTAGTGTTAGCTGAGTATCAACACAATAGTCAAAATTGAGTTACAGACCCAAGCACATCCATAGGGGGATTTTTGACCTTTTTTTTTAAAGTATTCATAATTTTGGTATGATAATTTTTTTTTATCACTAATGCCAAAGGGTGAGATTGTTGACCTTATGGTCAAATCATTTGTTAATTAGTGTTGAAACACTTAATCATTTGGTTAGTTGCATTGCTACTAAGCTTTATAGAGTTTATTGATCTTCACAAGAAGAAAATAGTGTAATCTGAGCTTCATAGAGTCTACCAAGCTTCATACTATAAACCAAGAATAGAGTAGTGTTAACTGAACTATTAATGTCTACTAAGATAGTCACATTAACCAAGTAGAAGGAAGGTACTGTTAATCAAACTGTAGTGTCAACTAAGCCATTTAGTGTCAATCAAGTTCTCCAATATTTAGTGAGTCATTAGTGCTAACTGAGTTCATACCTACTCCCAAGTGATCAATGTGGACTAAGCACCAGTGTCAAAATATCACCCAAGTTATCTTTAGAACCCAAGTATTAGTAGTGAGCTGACTTGGTGAAGATTTTTGAATTTGATATTGTAGCTAACCTCAAAAGGTAATTATTTGGATCAGTATATATGTAAGATATATTTTATATCCAAATATGTAATATTGTAACAAATAAGAAGCATAATGGATGTGAATTAGAATAAGGCTACGAGCAGTATAAGGAAATGTAGAGTCTTATATATCATAGCAAGGTGATCAATTTACATCAAAGGGATCTCATTCATAAAACTAAGTTATAGAGAAAATCAACCATTGGTTCATCCTAATAGGTGCATTAGTCATATCCTCTAACAAGATGGACTTAACAATCTTATGCAGAATCTCTTAACCAAGTGCATACTTCATTGTATTACATAGATCCTTTTATAAGGTTGACCTCACAATCCTTATTGCTCCTAATAGGGAAGATCACAATCCTTATTGGTTAACAATTTGTCTTCCTTGATGCTTTGGTTTATACCTTAACTCTTTGACTACCCATTGGCTTAGGGAAAAAAAAGAAGTTAACAATAGAATGGGTCAATATAGTAATTTATTAGAGACCACTAAATTGAAAGGTACATCTCTCTTATGAATGCAAGATATGCAATAAATTTTTCTTTTGGGTTTTGGGGGTATGTTCTTAGCTAGAGAGAAAAAGAGGTAAAAAACAAGCTACTCAACACATTAAACAACCTTAAACAAACAAGTCTTCCCTTGCATTCTACTCCCTTGGAACATCTTGAATTAAGAAAGTGTTCACGTGCTCAATCTCATCTTAGACTCTATTTTTGTAGTTCCCCAACATTGCATTCTTTATAGTGTATTGAGCTCGAACTTGTTTTACTATAAGTTTTGCATCTCCTTGAGCTCTTAAGATCTTCACTCCTCTCTGCTTTGTAGCAGTGATATCCAACAAGAAGGCTTCATACTCCACTATGTTGTTGGTGTTTTTGTATTATAATTTGTAGGCAACTCGAGTTATATCTCCACTTGGGGACATAAGTATCACACCAACTCTGGACCTGGCAGTAGCACAACTGCCATCGAACTCCAGAGTTAAAATTCTCAAATCACTATGAGGATCTAGTTATTCCTCTAAATAATTAGAATTAGTGAACATCATGTAATTCCTGAACTCTATTTCTTGATGTAGAATCTATGCCTTAGGTTCATCAGACTTTAAAACTGTGAATTTGGCCTTTTCCTCAGGTTTCATCTTGATTTTTTTATTCCCCACAGGAATAATGGCATGAGACCAATCCATCTTGATTTTTCCTCCCATGCATTTGCAAAATCTTCTACTCAAAAGCATCCTGTAGTTGGTTGAAATATCTACTACTAGGATGGTTAGCTTCATTCTCTTTGCAAGGTGAGCTACCAATGCTATGTGTGCATCATTTACTTGACCTATTAGAGGGACCTGCTTTGCATCCATGGAATATAAATGTCTAAAGGTTTTGGTAAGAGTCAAGCCAAGGGCACGAGCAACTGAAGAGGGCATGATGTTGTCAGAAGCTCTAGAATTGCTACTGTAGTTACTATGTTTATGGCCATTTACATACAAGGACACATAGAATGGGTTTGACTTTTGACTAGGGGAGGTAGCTAAAACTAATACTTATTCTTCTTTGAAGAGCATAGGTAAAACAAACTCTTCATTAACTAGTGGGCCACTATCAAATTGGGGTTGGTCATTACTAATGGTAGAGTTGATATTAGGCTAAGTTCTGGCATTAGCATCACTTTTACAATAATCTACTAGATTTTGCAATTCAATAAGATGAGTCTTGAGATAATCAAGGGGAGACACCTAGATACAATAATCCTTACAATATTGTATAATATCAAATGGGGAATGAGGCTTACCACTTGGTTTGAACTTTGGCTACTCTTTCCTCCAAGATAAGGAAGTGGATGCTCTAGTTGTAGCTAGTAAAGAGCCAGTGGTTGTGTTCTAGGAAGGAATGGAGTTCAACAAGTTCTTCTCTCTCTAACTTCTCATAGACAAACTAATCTGAATTCTACCTAAAGTGGTCAAGCAATTTCCCACAACCTCCAAATCTAATTCATACTCCAAAAATAATGTTTTAGAGTGACCATTGGGAGTAAAATCATCCTTAGTTTTAGGGTACTCAATGGTTACCTCATTAGAATTAGTGAGCTGCATATATCTATTTATTTACAAGTAGGAATCACCATCATGATTGGCTCGTAGATGAAAAATACACATAGTTTTCTTCTTGGGAGGTGCCTCAATAGAAAGCTTTTGTTGAGCGTATGAAAATTGCAATGGTCTACCTTCTTGTTTCCTTTGAGGAATGTCTTGGTATGGTTGTTGGAGGGAAGAGGCATGTTTACCCATTTTTTTCTTCATGGTAATCATTTCATTAGAGAGCTTCTAAAGCATAGCTTCAGTATTGTTAGTTACACTAGGGATAGAACTTGTAGAAGCTCCACTCTGAATCTCTCTTTTCCACTTCTTGCCTGCTATTAGATCATCTTCCAATTCAACTGCTAGGATCTAAGGAAATAGAAAATTAGCCACATGCACTTGTATAATTTGAAAACTTATATGAGGTGGCATGGAGCTAATGAAGATCATCTTCTGGTTATTAGCAGTAGGTCTGCTTGCACTAGCAATCCTATTGACCAATTTGTTGAATTAAGTAATGAAATCTCTCATAGGAATGCTTGGTTCTTTCTTTATCTAGGTAAGCTGAGTCAAGAGAGTATGCTCATCATCTATACTCTTATAGTATGCTTCAAATTGAGTGCACATATGATTCCTATTTCTAATACATCGCACAGGAAGGTGTTGAAACCAGATAGCAACATTGTCAACCAAAGTCTCCATGAACATCCTCATGTTGAGGATAAAAAATATTGCATGCAGTGAAGAAATTTTCAATTTTCTCATGAGTAGCCTAGATCTTTCCGTAATCATTAAATTGAGGAAATTTATTTCTTGAGGCTATAGGAAAATCATTGTTAGCAACTTACTAGAGCAATCCAATGGCATTACCCAATGGAACAACCATTGAGGCAAGAAGGACAATGGGTAAAACCTGAAAAGTAACAATAGAAGGGATAGCTACTCTATGAAGAGTGAGGGCATTACACAATGATGGGATTTGAGCGTGGAAATAAGAGGTGTTGAGGAATGACTACATATCTAGGAAGAAGGGTGAGGTGGTAGAAAAAAAGCACCATAGATACCTTGATATATTGGGTCCTAAGACCAGGCTCTTCCTCTTCCTATAGGATCTTCCAATAAAGGAAACTCATCTTTCTGTAATTCCTTGAATACAGGGTCAACTTTCCCTTTACCACAAGTGCTGCAGGTATATGTAGAATCCAAGGTGAATTATATTAGCTCACCATAGGTGTGCTTCTCTTAATATTCTTACCCATAAAACTCCCTCCCAATATTCAACATTGGCTTCCTCTCTTTTGAGGGTGAATCTTAATCTTCTATATTATTCAAGAGACTTTCTACTTTTTTCGGAAAGGGTGTTCAACTAATTTATGATATCCTCATATTTGTCCTAGAAATTGAGGTTAGATTTCACTATAGGATTTGTCCCTCATGAGGCAATACCATTTCTCCTTAAGAATTGTTCTACATGACTCAACTATTTGAGTTCCATAGAGATAATCTCTAAGTTTCTTAGTAAATCCATAGAGAGACTTACTTAAGTTAACTTAGGATATATGAGTATCCTCCCCAATAGAGTTACCAAAAATTTTTAGTTAAAAATTTTTCTTTCTTGATGCTTTGGATTATACCTTGACTCTTTCATTTCCTAGTGGCTTATGGAAAACAAAAAAGTTAACAACAGAATGGGTCAATGTAGTAATCTATCAAAGACCCATGAATTGAAAGGTACATTTCCCTTATGAGTGGAAGATATGCAATGAATAGAAGAGATGTAATCAACTTGTCTCTCTAGTTTTGGGGGTATGCTCTTAACCAAAGAGCAGAAGAGGAAAAAACCAAGTTGCTAAACACCTTAAACAACCTAGAAAAAGAAGGGGGATTAACTCACAAGATGAAATCTATTTAGACTTACAATGAAAAGAATAGAAACATGCATTACTAGCTATGACAATAGGAAGAAAGGAAGAGATGGTGAAATAGGTAATTCTTTGATTACAGAGTTAGCTAATGCTTTGACAATACCTAGATTGTCTATCTCTTAGCTATTCCACACACAATCTTTTGACTTCCTTATGCAACAAACTATCCTAAACATACAAATGAAAGTGTACAACACAGAGAAAAAACAAGATACTTATGCTAAAGGAAGTAAGACATACATTCCATTGAATGAAGGAAACAAAACCAAGTTCATTCACATTCATTTAACTTCCAACATTAGTGCATTGATTCCAAATACTATACTCTAAACTAAAATGAACAACAAAGTTTAAATTGAACTCAAATTCTCACACAATAGTCCCAGCTACAGGGGTTTGGAAAAAGTAAAATTTTCCTATCTTAATAACTTCTCAAAAGGTTATATTTATAGGCCTTCTCAAAATGGTCAGTTACATTGGATGATTTCCTTGAAAAACATCTCTAAATGGAATAATCTAAAAATAATAAAAGCATGAATCATTGTCCATTACAGAGACTGACAAAATGCCATGAATCACAACAAAAGAAAGAGGAGAAGAAGAATGAAAAATGTCTAGAAAAAAATTTGAACATCATGTCTTCTTATGAGTAATTGATTTTTCTCCATAGGCTTTCATAGTGTTAGTTACTCTATCCATTTCTTTGACATTTGGAATGATGATGTTGTCTACTCAAACCATCTAGTAGTCATGGAAACTCTCATGTGGAACTTCTCTGATTCTCTCCTTATGATTGCATCTACTGCTAGGAATTCCAAGATCTTGGAAACTTGGAAGTTGAGTGGGTTAATGAATTCATCAAAAAATTCCAAGTACTTTGACTTCATTCTCTCAATATCCACTAGCTTGCCATCAGTGGACACAAAAGACTCTGTATAAAATATCTTTAAATATTGAAACAACTTACCAATGACCTTTTGTATTAGGTCTTATACATCCTTGTGCTCATTTACGAACCTCATAGAACTTTCTATAACAAGCTCCAAGGATTTTTTCCAAAGAAAAAATGACTCATTGCCCATATTGAGGATCCCATGAGTAATGGCAACATTTGTTTTCATGTCAATTACCTCTTGTAGAATGGCCATTTTCTCTATTAGCTTGTCCATTATTTTCTATATGGTTTGATGATTTGAAGCCACTTCCCTAAGCTTGTGAGCAACCAATACTAGGCTTCCCAAGTTTTCAACTAGTGGGGGACCTTGAGCCTTCATCTGATCTACCCAAGCTTGGCCTACTTGTCTGAAGTATCTTTCTTATTGGAGCTTTAGGAGTAAGTTCTTTTTCTCTTCTACATACAGGTCAAATTGACTTGAAAATGTGCTTCCAAGTGCAAACCTTATGTATTCCACTTGTAGTGCCTCTTGTGTTTGTAGTTTGTTTATTGTCTATTTTTATTCAAGAGATACTTGATACTATTATTATTTGTACCTTGTGATGAGCTAAGGGTCAAATGTTATACTTTGATTCAGTATCATAGATGCTTTACTGCTATGTTGTTCAATTTATCATGTTTGCATGTTGATGCCATTTTGAGATGATAGTAGATCTATGATGATATCTGATTATTTGGTATTTGGACATACTTTTTTATTATGTTATGTGATGCATTTTATGCTATGGTAATTTATGTCATTCTTGTCTCTTTATTCTTTATGCGAATGTGAGTGATGTAAATGGAATAATTAGGTATTTAATACATGTTTCTTCAGCTATGATATTACATGTAATTACACTAGATCATGTGTTTTGGTGTGCAAGAATTATATCAATCATAAGTACCAAACTTTAAGCTATAAAACTTTTAACTAAAATCAATACATGCATGAAAAATTTCTAATTAACATGAAAATAAAGTCATGCATGAAAATAGATAACACAATATTTGATCACCTAGAAAGCCTCCAAAATGAGAAGGTAAAATTGGGGTGGGGATGACACCCACAACTTATCACTGCAACAATATGTAACTTATCAAGGTTACAAAGTTTTGACCATCATCAATGGTTTTCCCTATGAGAGGCTTGCCCTATTAAAGGCTCAAACACTCTGTTAAAAGTGTACCTGTCTAAAGGATTTACAAAACATTCACTTGGAATGTCACCCTCTTAAAGGATTTACAATATGGCTATTAAATCAACCTATCTTCATAGGATTTTCATTCTCTTAATACAATGGCTAGAAAGTATAGTAGAAAGTGTTGACCTGATTACTTACAATCTTCAATTGTTGATTTCAAATTCATGTTCAGTCCATTTTGATTTGATCCTTATTGATTTGATATGATTTAGTTCAAAATTTTGATACTCTGTTAACTAGTACTTCAATGTTGTCCTTCTTCTAAGTCTTTTCACCCCTTTTACTTCCTTCAAACTTCGCTAGTTTTCTCTCCTTGAATGCATTCTCTTCTCACATACTTTTTCTCACATTACTAAATTATGGGGTTTCAACCTCCTTAAAAAGGATTCATAACTTAGGGTTAGGTATGAAACTATGATTGAGATTCATCCATCTTTCCTACTCAAATCTTTTCATTTTTTTGATTGGTTGCATGTTGATTGCATAGGGAATGAAATAGACTCAATCTTATCTTTTAATCCTTTCACACATCTTCCCTTGTAGTTATTGTTTCCTTTTGGCTTTTCAATTTCTCCCACTCAAAATTTATCCCCAAATTTATCTCCCCCAATTTAAATTTATCAATATTATCTCCCCCTTTTTAATACTTATGTCAAAGGGTCTATACATTAAATGAATATTTAGCCAAAAGGATTTTTTTACTTCCATTACTATCCTTAGAGCAGCATCCTAGTTTTCTAGTGCAATTTCTAGTGATTTTATCTAGATCGTTGAATTTGCTACAAGGTGAACTATGGCTTCCAATGTAGAAAGATTGGGGTCTTTCTTTAACACATTTTAGTATAGGCCAGTTCTTTCTACAAAATTTCTATGTGTGGGGTCATGGAAGATTGAATCTGTATCAAGTTGGCCTTTGTATTTGCCTCATCTGCTGTTAACATAGCTAATTCCTTCTATGTGTGAAGAATAGTTGGAAACGGCTTCTCACTCTAAGTTGGATCCTTAGGTAGCAGCATGCTTGATATCTTTAAATTCCTCTCCAAGCATATTATTGACTAGCTGGTTTCTTGTGTGAAAATTAATGGGTCATATAGTTTTGAGTACAATGAGAATATGTTCTCAAGTACTACCTTTACCTTTACAATTTTCTTTGCCATCTCAACTTGTGAAAGTGCAATTTCAATAGAGATTTTCTCATTTACCTTTGCTTGAAATTTCCTTTTTGACCATTCTAATAGTTTGGCATTTGTATCAAGGTCTTCATTCTATACCTGGTCCATTATACTAGATAATTGTTCCATAATGGGCTTAGTTTCATCAGGTACCTACAAAAAAAATCCATCTAGAAAGATGTCTTTTATCTCAATTAATGCTTGCGTTTGTTTATACTCATTTCTGAGTATCTCCTATTTCTTTTTCTTTTCTATTGCCTCTTGTACTTCGTTTATCTGATCAATGATCATATTTTCATAATCATACTTGGGAATGACTATGTCCTTATCTAGTGCAGGGTCTCCATAGTGAAGTACCCTTTCTACCTTTGTAGAGCTCGAGCCTAGTGCTAAAATTTGAAGTGGTATTGCTTCAGTGCTCAAATTTTGAGATGTTCCAACTGGAGTCCTTGTTATAAATAGATTTATCAATGTTTGTATTGCCTCTTGTTCCTTCTCCTTTGGACTTTCCTTGTCCTCTTCAAATCTTTCCTTATCAATTACTATGATCTTTGGGGGTGCACCTTGTTATTGTGCTATAGAGATAGAGGTATCCATCTATCCTATTTAATCCTTTACTAGCTCCTTGACAGTTGTAATGACTGGTACTATGGAGTCAACCTTTGCAGATGTGTCTTGTGCAACTTGCTCATGGGGTTTTCTACTTGTAGCTATTGGGATATGAGAAGGTGGTTCTTGTGGATTCACCTTTTCCCTTGTGAAGTTAGCTACAACCTTTTGTAGTTCTTCCACACCCACCAAGACTAGATTTGTACATAGTTGTGCTTGTAGGCTAGTCTAGTGAAGAATCTTTTTAAGATCCTCTATAGTTAGTGGATTTATGTTCTAACAAGAATTGTTAGGAACATCTTTTATAGTTATTATATCTGTAGGTGTGGTGCTATCATGTGGAGGGCTCAAGGGTGGCAGTTGTGTGTCTTGCACACTCTATTCTTGTTGTTGCTCCTCAACAATTGCCACTATATATGTCCTTGGTTGTGTGTCCTCCACTATTTTTTCCCTTGATTCTTTCTCTGCTTCCTCCTCCTTACCATTTTCTTCTTCTTCTTCATTGTTTCTTCCTTTGAAGGGATCCACGTCTCCTTCTTTAACAGTTTTGAGGCCATAAATTAATTTCCACATTTGAGTGGACTTTTTAACAATGTCTTCAATTTTATTTTTTAGAATATTAAAGGATCTATACTTGGGTGAAAATTTTCTCCCATGCTTCTTATTTACCTTTCTAATTTTCCCTTTAGTGAGTTTAGGCATGACTAGAGCCAATGTTGACTGTCTTATTTCTTTTTCCATATTGAGGTAGTAATGCCATTTATTTTCTACAATAGAATATAACTCCTTAGGCATTGAATTGTCAAGCTCAAGTGGAGTGTTCTTGAACTTGGCCATCATAGTGTCGACTGACTCTTCAACTATGTTATCTTCTTCTCTAGTCAACTCATTAAAATCAATGCTTTTTAAACTTGAAAATTTTGCATTATCCCTAATGTTATCACATATGTTTTCTAAATCAGACTTAGTGGTGTGACTTACCACTTTGAATTGGCCATTGTCATCAGACTCTATTCTTTCTTCATCTAATTCAAGAGGTGCAACTTATTTTATTCTCAGCTTCTTCTTGGTTGGATCTTCCAATTCAGTAGCCTTCCTCTTTTCCTACTCCTTAACCTCCTTTTTTGTAGCTCTTGTATTTTCCCTTGTAGTAGGCTTTGATAGGCTTGACTTGGTTTTTTTCTTGCCTTTGGGCTGAGCTGCAAGCTATTTTTGAGCTTTTCTCTTCCTTGGCTCTAGCTTAGGTGCTTTCTTGTCTTACTCTTCCTCCTTGACACCTTCTTGCTCTTTTGCATCTTCTCCCATGTCTTGGCTCAATGTGAGTGGCCCTTGATCCTAATCATCTTCATCCTCATCTACCTCTTCATTATCCTCCTCACCTTCTCCTATGCCTTCACCAAATCTAGCCTTAAGCTTCTTCACCAATTTGTCCTTTTTCTTCAAGGTTGAAGTAGTTTTCAACTCCATGTCCACCTTGGATCTAACAACATCATAAGTGCGAAAGGGTTGAGCACTTTTATCTACTCCCTCTGCAAGTAAAGTTGTTATTATTGCTAACACCTCATCAATATTGATTTCATATCCAAGTGGCCTCACCCATCTCACCCTTGGTACTGATGCTTGGATATATGTGAAATCAATGTCCACTAAGAAACATATGTTATTAATGTGCTATTCAACAAGAGAGACAAGTATCTTGAGTCTCTATTTCATTGAATTCTTAAGTCTTCAAACTAGCTGGTCATTATAGTTTCAAAATTTTCCCCCATCTACTCTATGTATTCATTGACCTATACTGCTATTGACCTATTTGTTTTCCAACCTACCTTTTCAAAAGAGGGGAATTCATTTTGAACATAGAAGAATAAACATATCAAAATTGATCAAAATTTACATTGGGCACCATTAGACCTTCTTATGGCTGTCAAGTTCTCCATAATTTGTTGTAATTGTAATTTAGCTAGATCATATGTATGATCCTTCTTGACAATTTTGTATCCAACATCAACTACAATACAAGGTACACTGTTTAGTCAACTTAACTAGTAGAACTTATGGGATATGACCCTAACAAAAAATTCTACAAGAGGATCTTTGATTGTGTCAATTGTCATCCCTCTCTTATTCCACTTTGACCTAGTGTTCTTCTCTATGGCTTCTTTAGAATCACTCCTTAGGGTTTTTGGTCTTTCAAGGGTTAGATACCCAGTTACCCTATGTAAATTTATTTTTATTAGTTTAATGGGTCCATCTTCCAACCATAGGCATCCATCATGGATTCTACTTAGCACAATTTTTACCCATTTTGTTTCAAATATTGTAGGGAAATCTAGGGCATGGGTTAAGCGCTTCCTCTCAACAATCTAAAACTCTTCGTTTAATACCCCATTCTCACAAAGTTTATCATATACTTGTCTAATCTCCATGTCACCAATTATACCTATCTTACAATTATAGCACCTTTTGACATCTTGCACCATTACAACTTTAGGTGCAATAACAGATAAAGCTCTGATAAGGTCATTTTTGTATGCAACTTTGGGAATTGGTCTAAAATTTGGCTGTTTAACTTCATTACTGACCATTTGGACCTCAAATGACTCTTTATCCTAGGGTTTCCTAGAGCTACATGCAATTTCTTCAAACTAGGGTTTCAAGTTGTAAAAATTGCTTAACTATGTAGCTCAACACTAGTGTAAATACCTCAAATCAGCAAAATGATGTTGAATCTAGTTTGGACTCTTTGAAAAAGCATCAATTTCTATTTGGAAATAATTCTTGCACTCTTCTTGCTCTTGCTTTGTGTTTGTGATGATGAAAAATGATTGAAAACATGACCTTACATGCTTCATTTCATAGCATTTAATGCTTAGTTCATATACAACTATCCACTTGACTCCTTATGCAATTTTATTTCACTCGATTTCCATTGATTTTCCAACACTTAGCATACACTAGAGTTTCCCTTAATTAGCTTCAATAGGAGTTTCCCTTCACTTGGCAACCACTACTAACTCAGCTTCTACTAACTTTGGCAAACAACTCGGCATCTAAAGGCAACTTTCCTTACTTGGCAACAATGTGAAAATTTTGAAGATTTAACTTTGCATCTTTATTCATGTTGATCTATCCTTTTCAATATTGGTTTAGTCTTGGAACTAATTTATGATAGAACATTTAAATATCAATCCCTCATACCTTCTTTTTCTTAGTTGGATAAAGTGTGACCATTTGACCTTTTAGGTGAAGTGATCTCTCCATTTTATGTGTTGCATCCATCATTCTTCTTCCATTTTTTATTCATCTCTCCTCTAACATGATCAACATCTACCTTACCTTTTCCTTTGTTTGAGTTAGAGTTATGTGCTTTGTTCTTGTTGGGTAGTGCTTACTGATATGGCTAGTCTTCAAACAACTAAAGCATGTAGTTTGGCTCAACCATCTATTGTAGCTTCCACTAAAATGTGTTCTTATGCAATTTTTAGAGATGTGTCCATACTCTTGACAATAGTGATAGCTATGCCTAGTGTTGTAGTCCCAATTATAGGAATTCTCATGGCTTCTTCCCTTGTTAGATGACCATGTGGGCTTGGATCTGCATTCAAAAGCTTTGTGTCCATAATTCTTGAAATTGTAGTAGTGACCTTCAAATTTTGGTGTCCTAATGATTCTAGTCCTACAATCATGTGGCTGATGACCTTGCTTATTGCACTTGTGACAGCAACCCATGTTTTTAGGTTTTTCATGCTAATTGGCATTCTTTCTCCTACACACATTAGAGGTATGTCCCTTTTTACCACAAAAATGAAAAGTGGTTTTAGTATTCTTAACCTTTGTCACTTCTTTCTTCTGTAGTCTTAGATGACTCTCCTTTTTCAGTATTGGTGTATCCTAGTCCTAAAGTCTCATTATTGGATCTTGGTGATTTTAATAGCTATTCAAAGTACTTGATGGCTTCATTAGGTCTATTGAAGCATTTTACAATTTATTTTTCTCTTCTCAAGTCATTTTGCATTTGCTCATTTTGCATCTTCAGTGTGGAAATCTCAATGTCCTTGACATTCAGTTCATGATGGGCATTCATCATTTAGCTTAGGGTGTCTAGGTGCATGTTGGAAACTCTTGCAAGCTCAATTGACTTTTTCTATAGTCTATTGGCAAGGTTTCTTTTGTCATCTTCTATCATAACTTTATCTTCAATAGCTCTCTTCTTCTTTTCGGTCACTTCACAAAGTATCATGGTTTGTGATTCTTGCTCAATCTCAAGAGTTTTGATCTCTTCTGCTTGAGCTCTATTCTTGTCCATTAAGTCTGCAATTGCTGCATCAAACTCCTTAGAATCTCCATTGGCAAACACTTATGAGGTGTCAATCTCCTTGTATTATGTATCACTCTCAGCTATGGTGATTTCTTTTCTTCTCTTTAGGGATTTCCTCAATTCTTCCCTAGCTTCTTTCAAAGAATGTAGAATGAGATGT
Source organism: Cupressus sempervirens (assembly GCA_028749045.1). Lineage (NCBI taxonomy): Eukaryota > Viridiplantae > Streptophyta > Pinopsida > Cupressales > Cupressaceae > Cupressus > Cupressus sempervirens. The sequence continues at coordinate 358,463,531 of CM053784.1, read as the reverse complement.
ATTTCAATCTTTTGATTCTTTATAATCTTCCCAAACTTATAGACTTCCATTTATTGATCATTTCTTCAAGCTATAAGGCTTCTCCTTTTAAGAACTCTTGCTTTGATATCAATTGTTGGAATTTATAAGTAGGAAGAATACTTCTGAGAGAGGAGTGGGGTGAATCAGAAGTACCAAACTTTAAGCTATACAAATTTTAACTAAAATAAATACATGCATGAAACGTTTCTAATTAACATGAAAATAAAGGCATGCATTGTGTCCTTATGGTTCTAGTCCTATAATCATGTCCTGATGGTTCTAGTCCTACAATCACCCAGAAACCCTCCAAAATCAAAAGGTAATATTGGGGTGGGGATGACACCCACAACTTATCACTGCAGCAATATCTAACTTGTCAAGGTTACAAAGTTTTGACCATTATTAATGGTCTACCCTATGAGAGGCCTACCCTATTAAAGGCTCAAACACTCTATTAAAAGTGTACCTATCTAAAGGATTTACAAAAAATTCACTTGGAATGTTACCATGTTAAAGGATTTACAATATGGTTGTTAAACCAACCTATCTTCATAGGATTTTCATTCTCCTAATACAATGGCTAGAAAGTATAGTAGAATGTGTTGACCTGATTACATACAATCTTCAATTATTGATTTCAGATCGACGTTTAGTCCATTTAAATCTAGTCCTTATTGATCTTATATGATTCATTTTGAAATGTTGATACTCTATTCTGTTAACTAATACTTCAATACTTTCCTTCTTCTAAGTCTTTTCACCCCTTTTACTTCCTTCAAACTTCGCTAGTATTCTCTACTTTCATGCATTCTATTCTTGCATACTCTCTCTTACATTACTAAATTATGGGGTTTTGACCTCCTTAAAAATATTTCATGACCTAGGGTTAGGTATGAATCTACGATTGAGATTCATCCATCTTTCCTACTCAAATCTTTCCATTTTTTTATTGGTTGCATGTTGATTACATAGAGAATGAAATAGATTTGATCTTATCTTTTAATCCTTTGATATTCATCATATGTCAGCTGAAAAAAATGGTTTACATCTTAGTTTGTGAGGGCACAAACTCTTATGCTAATTCTATATTACTCAAAACTTACTGATTATTGATGCTTGGTACATATAGGAATTCTGTCTTGCTCGACACGTATAGTTTACTTGGCACATATGCTAGCTTGGCATCTATTAGTCACTTGGCAGTTGAAACTTGCTTGACATTGTCTATCTACTTAGCATCTAAATGACTCAACACTTGTTGAATTGCTAGCTCGACACATATTGTAACTTGACATCTATATTATACTTGGCATCAACTAAGAAAATTTCTTAAGTGTTTTGACACTCAATTGTCAAAACCAATCTAAGACCAACAACAGTGCCACATAGTTTTAGTGATTCGACTATTCATATTTTGCCCATGTCATCCTTGCATGGTCAATGTATCCTTACTTTGATTATTTTAAATTAAAGCCTTTTGGTGATTAGTAAATCTAAACTCATATGCATTATGTGATTAGACTAGTAAGCATATCTGTGCATGTAGAGGTTCACATTGTGGTGAAAATTGTTTAGTGATTTCTATGATTTTGGGTTTTTGAGTAGTAAATCTTATCAAAATTAATTTCTAATAGATTTTCCTTAGGTGAATTCCCATTATGAAGAATAACCTATTTTTGTTTGGGTCAATTTGGAGTCTAGCTAGTCTAACTAGCTATTTGCCCTAATCGATTATTTACTCAAAAAGTGAATGAGTTTTGAAAAAGGAATTTAATTCCTCACTTTTTCTATTTTAGATTTTAGAAATTTAGTGAGCTTTTCTACAATCCTCTTCTGAAGGATTTGAATTTTGTTCATTCTGGGAGCTATGAGCCAAGGATTTTTTTGGGATTAGTCTCATTGGATCTAGCTTAGGGAGACCTTGCTTTTCCATCACCTTTAGCAATTTTGGTAGATTATTTATTTTATTGAGCTATTTTAAATCTCTGCTCTTTTGGCTATGAGATAGGGCTCTTCTGTTTTATCATTTCTACAATGTTTTAGCTTCTATTTTTTATAGTTATTTGTTAGGAGGCTAAGAACTCTTTTCTATTTTCTATTTTTTAATGACATTAAGTATTTGATATTTGTCAAGGTGCCCCTCTTGGCCATTCTGTTCAAATAAAAACTGTTTAGATCCAAAATGGTCTGGCTCAATAGAAGCTAGATTCCAAATTGGATAGAGCCCCCCTTAAACCAAATAAGATCTAGAGGAAAAAAGATCAGGGTAAGATAGATCAACATTATCTACAAGTCGCACATAAATATGCTTTATAGGATAACAATCAAGAGCAATCCCTGAATAACGTGGATCAATATTTGGATCATGATCTGCACTCTTCCCACCAATAGGTGCATGTCACTTTTCCAAACCAAATGTTCTAAAATTTGGTGTCCACTCTTTAGCATAAAGCTCTCATTGGTAAGTTTTCCTCTGATTCATTACCTTTTTTAGATATTAAAAATTGGGCTTTCAACCTCTGGTCTGGACTTATAGATATTTTTTATCATGATTCTGATTCCAATTTCTTTATTTCTATCTTTAATTCGAAAGGAGAAAGAGATGTTGTAAATAGGTGAAAGGGTTGGTTTTGTCAGGGGGTTGGATTATACACTATGTTGTGGATACAAAATTTTAATCCCAAAGATATCCGTATCCAATTTTTTCCATATTGGATTTCTTTTCCTTCTTTGTCATTGGAGTTCTGTGATCCTGAGATATAGGAAATCATAGCTAACAAGTTGGGAATTTTTTTGAAACATGATTTGATTCTATATGAATGCCCTCATTTGGAATCTAGGATGTGCTTATTGAGTAGAAAATCTTTGCCTCAATCTATAGTTCTCATATTGAAATGGGGAAAATGGACACAATCAGTTAAGGTGCAGGATTCTTCTGTGGTTCTAAAATCCCAAGATAATCTTGGTCATTTTAGCTGTATGTGCCAACCTGGTCAAGATAATGTGCTACAATTCTATCTAGACCATTGTTCAGATCCTAAGGCTTGTTCTATGACAATTTCAGGGAAGAATAGCAACATCTCTAATGTATTTTTCATGCAAAAGGATCCAGATTATCCAACAGATAACTCTATTTATGAAGAGAATGCACTTGCAACTCAAGTTTTGTCAGACTCTTTCCAAGTCTTTCTCCATCAATTTTTTTGGCTCTTTTCTTTTCTCAAGAGTGTGTGCTAAAATTGTAAATTCCTCATGTTGGAATCTGCCCCATCTTCTCTATTGGATTCCTTTACTTGTGTGCGATCAAATCCTCAACAAATTGTATCTGCAATGCCTTTCAGTTTGATCACCTTTCAAAACAAAAGTTTTCCACTATCAATATTAAGGCAGCCCATATGGTGTCTTTCCATTTATCCTTCTCTTGTCATATTGACTTTTATTTGTAGTCAAATTTTATCAGAGATTACTACCTCTATCATTTTTGATATTACAAAAGAAGGAGGCTTATAGGATGAGGACTATAAATCACCTGTGATTGATAATCTACTTCGAGAATTTCAGTTTTGGAACAATTTGATTCCTAATCAGATGTTTGACAAACTGACAATTATTAAACATTCTGACAATCAGATAGCTCTTAATAATTTTCCTCAAGATTTTGATGTAGGAATTATCAATTCAGTGGTTGGAGACTCCATGGGATTAGAGACCAATATTTATCAATTAATGCAGAAATCTACGTTTTTGTCTCCTCTACATTCTTAGTCTCAAGATTCTCCCATGCAAGATAATTTTAAAGTTCAGCCTTTATCTATCTTTTAGACACCATCTACAATAACTCCTCCTTCTAAATTACCAAAAGCTAGAGGTAGACAGAAGGGTTCCAAAATTAAGAAAGAAATCGCTGCAAGTATTCAAACTACATTGGATGATAGTTTTACTATTGTTAGAAGATCGTTAAGGATAACTAGGTGTTCTCCTTGTCATCAATGAAGATCATCTCATGGAATTTCAGAGGCTTAAATGCCTCTGACAAGAGATGAAGAATTAGAAAAGTTATTGATTCTTTGTAGGCATATATTATTTTATTACAAGAAACCAAGTTGACTCAAAATAATTTTGATAAAATCATTGCATCTTGGAAAAAATGGAAAGCATTTCATATGCAAGGTTTGGGTGCTTCTAGAGGCTTAGTAGTCTTTTGGAATCCTCTCACAGTTAACACTCAGCTTCTTCGACAAGAAAGTAATTGGCAGTTGGTCCAAATAACTACATTTGATATTTCTTTTATCTTGATTAATGTATATGGTCCTACATCAACCTTGGAGAATGCTTGTTTGTGGGAGACTATCACACATTCCCTTCATCAGCTAGATCAGCAACAAGTAGTTATTGGTGGTGATTTCAATGCTCTATTAGATCAATCAAAAAAAATTGGTTGAATTATGCCCCCCTTAAAAAATCTTCAAGATTTTAATGCTTTCATGGATAATAACAATTTGATGGATGTTAATCCAAATAATGGAGTTTTTACCTGGACTAACAAGAGATCTGGTTTTGCAAATATTGTTGCTCATCTAGATAGATTTATTTTTGTTGGAAAATGAAGATGGGGTAATTGAGAGGGGAGGGGTGAATCAGTTACCACAAAAACAAATTCAACAGTCCCAAAGATGCCTTAAACTTAGTTGCTGCTGCTACTCGATAAACACATAAATTACTGGTTAAAACTTGATAGATGTTTAGTTAATTTATTAAACATTTACTGAAATAAGCGACCATGCAAAAGAAAGTAATCATGAACACAGTAGACACCAGATTTACGTGGAAACCCAATATGGGAAAAACCACCAGCAACTAGTCACCAATTTTCACTCTTCTGAAGTGAGCCCTGTTAGGAGCCAACCCTGTTAAAGGTTACAAAACACACTGTTAGGTGTGACCCTGTTAGAGGATTTAATCACCCTATTAGGAGTGGCCTTGTAAGAGGTCTTTAGAAAAATTCAACTGAATTGCCACCCTGTTAAAGGATTTATGGAATGGCTGTTAAACCAACCCTGTTAGGAGAATTTGGAATCACTGTTACAATGGTTAGAAAGCAATAATGAATGATCTTAAAATACATGCAACTTATCTTGTTGAATACAGATCTCAGTTTAGCTCCACAAGATCCTTACTAATTAAATATATCTTTGTAGCTCCAAGATTTCCCTTTGCTCAACTCTGCTTAGGCACACACAAGTCTCTTCCTTGCACTTCCTTGCACTATCCGTATACACTCTCTATTCCACACTTTTCCGCATCTTGAGCACCTCTTTATATACTATACATAATACCAGGTCGGCCCAACCAACTTGACAAAACATATTCCAAAGTCAGCTTGAACTAACAATCAAAACAAAATTCTTCACTGGCCTACATTGCTCAGTCAATACAAAACAAAAAAACTGCTTCCTGTGTTAACCGGCAGAACTCGGTAAAAACTACAATTATCGAGGAATTCGGTAAACCTGCCACTTCCTTTAGAAACTGACTAGACTCGATAAAAGCTATCTTCGACTACCGAGTGAGCTCGGTGAAAACTAAGCTTTCCTTAGCTTACCGTGCGAACTCGGTTAACACTAACCGTCCGCTACAAAATCCTTTGATACCTGAGTGATCTCGGTAAGAACTAAACTTTCCTTAGCTTACCGTGCGAACTCGGTTAACAATAACTCATAGTGTGACATACAGGAACGCTCAGTATACACTGCAAAAGGCTTTACTGACCGACTGAGCTCGGTAGACTCTATAAACTATTTTCCTGACCGACAGAACTCGGTAGACTCTGTCTGATAACTGATATGGCATTTGTGTAACATCAAAGACAATACACAATTACTTAATTGTATCCAACAATCTCCCTCTTTGGCATTGATGGCAACACAACATGTCATAGCAGAAATGAAATTTGAAAGCAAGTCTACAGCAACACAACACAATTAACAATTCTCCCTCTAAGATAGAGAACTCTCCCTCTTACAGTAATCTCCCTCTGTGAAGGAATTACATAATCAAATTTCGGAAAGATATGACAGTAAAACTCTCCCTCTTTGACAACACATGCCAAAGACAATCCAATTTCAATGAATTTCATTGTACCTTTAGTACTAATTCATATGCAATATTTCCTTGATTTGCTGCATCAACTGATGATTGTTCAATTTTGTAAGACCTGATGCATCACTAAAACTTATTTTTAGTGAACTTCAGATAGGGGAATGACCCCTAACTTACCTCTGAGATACAAAAATGCATCCTTAGGTAAAGGCTTTGTGAATATGTCAGCAATCTGTTCCTTTGTATGGACATATTCCAATCTGATTTCCTTGTCCTACACCAATTCTCTGACAAAGTGATACTTGATTGCAATGTGCTTAGTCTTAGAATGCATTACTGGATTCTTAGATATGTTGATTGCACTTGTATTATCACAAAACATGACAATAGGTTCCTTGATTTCCATCTTCATGCCTTGTAGCAATTTCTTGAACCAAACAATATTAGAACAGTTTACTGCTGCAGCAACATACTCTGCCTCTGCTGTTGATTGAGATGTACAATTTTGCTTTTTGCTTGTCCAAGAAACCAACCTCTTTCCAAGAAAGAATGCACCTCCACTTGTGCTTTTTCTGTCGTCAAGGTTTCTTGCCCAATCAGCATCAGTAAACACTTTTAAGTCTAGGTTTCCTCCAAATTTATACCATAATCCATAATCTTCAGTTCCTTTCAGATATCTCATTATCCTCTTGATTGCCATCATGTGATTTTCTCTTGGTTTGGCTGAAAATCTTGCCACAATTCCAACTGCAAGAGCAATATCTGGCCTAGTATGAACTACATATTGCAACTTTCCAATCATAGATATGTACAATGTCTGATCTATTTCCTTTGAATCATCTTCTTTGGTAAGTTTTAGTCCAGTACACATGGGAGTTCCAACTGGTTTATAGTCTTCCATACCAAACTTTTTCAATATCTCTTTGATGTATTTTGCTTGAGTGATGTAGATGCCATTCTTGTTCTGCTGAATTTGAAGTCCAACAAAGAATTTGATTTCACTAAACATTGACATTTCAAATTCCTTGCTCATTTATTCTGAAAATTCTTTGCAAAGATCATCATTCCCTATGAAAATAGTATCATCTACAAATATTTCTGCCAGGACAATCTTATTTTCTGGTCCTTCCTTGATATACAAACTACTGTTATCATTATTTCTTTCAAATCCAATTTGAATAAGATAGCTATGCAATCTTTCATACCATGCTCTAGGGGCTTTTTTTAGACCATACAGTGCCTTGTGCAATTTGCAAACCATGTTCTTTTTATCTGGATCTATAAAAGCTTCAGTTTGTTCAATGTAGACCTCTTCATCCAGTATACCATTTAAAAATGCTAACTTGACATCCATCTGATAAACTTTAAATCCTTTGTAAGTAGCATATGCTAATAAGGTTCTAACACCTTCCAATCTAGCAACAGGAGCAAAAGTTTTTCCATAATCTATGCCTTCCTCTTGAGAATATCCTTTGCACACTAATCTAGCTTTGTTTCTTGATACTTTACCATTTTCATCCAACTTATTTCTGAAAACCCACTTTGTACCGATTACATTTTTGTCTTTAGGCCTGGGTACAAGAGTCCATGTCTTGTTTTTCTCTATCTGCTCTATTTCTTCATTCATTTCTTCAATCCAATTATCATTTTCTAATGCATCTTTGACAGTTCTAGGTTCAAAATCAGCAAGTAAACAAGTACCTTTCAACTTACTTCTTGTGATGGTTCCTTCAGATTTATTTCCAATGATCTGATCTGCTGAATGATGTCTCCTGACATACTTCGCTAGAATAGGTTCTTTTCCTTTTGGATGAATCTTGTCGTTATCTTCTTGCATTTCACCTTCATGCTCGGTTTGGTCTGGCTCGGTATCAACTGGCTCTGTATGCACATGCTCGGTTACCTCTGGCTTAGTAATCTCTAACTCGGTATTCTCTGACTCGGTAGATGTTTCTTGCAACTCAGTTAGTGATGACTCGGTAGAAGAAGGTTTCTGATTCTCAGATGCAATTGATATTATATCCGGTTCACTGAAGACGAATCTTTTGTAATCTTCTGGTTCTCTTCTGCTTTCTTCTTCAGTCTTTTCTGCAAACTCATCAACTTTCACATGTATACTTTCTATGACTTTGTGAGTAGATAAGTTCAAGCATCTATATGCTTTACTCTTGCATGAGTATCCAAGAAATATACCTTCATCACCTTTTACATCAAATTTACCTTTTCTAGATTCTTTCAAGATATAACATTTTCTTCCAAATACTTTCAGATAACTTACATTGGGTTTATAGCCATACCATAATTCATAGGGAGTTTTGAATGAGTCTTTTTTCAACTGTACTCGGTTTAAGGTATGAACTGCTGTACTGATAGCCTCCTTCCAGTATTTGATAGCAACATTCTTTTCTATCATCAAGGTTCTTGCACAATCCATGATGGATTTGTTCCTTCTTTCAGCTATGCCATTTTGTTCAAGAGTACCTGGTGCTGAAACCTGTCTTTTGATTCCTCTTTCAATACAAAAGTTATTGAATTCATGTGAAATAAATTCACCACCTCTGTCTGACCTTAGGAATTTCAATCTTTTCCCTGTTTCTTTTTCTACTCTTGCCAAATACCATTTGAACTTTTCAAATGCTTCTGATTTGTTTCTTAGGTACATGACGGTCATCATTCTTGAATAATCATCAACAAAAAGAATAAAATATTTTTCACTAGTATAGCTTTCAGTTCCAATAGGTCCACATAAGTCAGTATGCACAATTTCTAATAAATCTTCAGACTGATAATTTTTGCTTTTGAAACTAGACTTACCCATCTTTCCAATTTGACAATTCTTGCATAAACCGACCTCTGGTTTCTTTAAATCAAGAATGCCTCTCACTTTCTTGAATTTTCTTATCTTTACCAAATTGTCAAAATTCACATGACATAACCTTTTATGCCATAACCAACTCTCTTCTACTTGAGCAATAAAACATGAATGTTCACCAAGTTCAAGATAGAACAAGTTACCTTTAGTTTGAGTACCAGATACAATCAGCTTTCCTTTACCGTTCAGCAGTCTTGCTTTGCCTTGGATGAATTCTACTTTGATTCCATTGTTGAGTAACTGTGCCACACTCAACAAATTGTGCTTTAGGCCGTCTACCCAATAAGCATTATCACATACAAGTTCCTGGGTTAGAGTGATTCTTCCTTTTCCTTTGATGCAACAAGGTTCATTGTTTCAAAATCTTACACTGCCACCATCATACTCTTCAAATTGATCAAACTTTTTTTTATCTCCAGTCATATGATGTGACCAGCCACTATCAATGATCCATGTATCATTCTTACTTATGTGAGAGATGAGTGCCATTTCTTCATTGTCAGATTCATCTTTTACAGCAATGTAAACAATCTCATCCTCTTCTTCATCATTAGAATCATTAGAATCTTTAGCCATAAAACATGATTTCTTACTTTTATCCTTAAATGATTTGAGATCTTTCTTACTGTTCCATTTATTATCTTTCTTTTCATCTTTATCTTTCTTGTTTGGACACCTTGCAGCAATATGACCGATTTCTTCACATGAAAAGCAGATTAGGGGTACTTTACCTTTGTATTTACCTCTTCCTCTTGAATATTTCCTTGCAAGTAGAGCTTCAATTACTTCAAGGTCACTGTCAGAACTCTGATCTGATTGATCTTCACTCTCTGACTAAGATTCCTTCTTCTTCTTGCCTTTGTCCTTGAGTGAAAACTTGGCTTCAAATGCAGACTCAATGTTCTTTGCAGCTGGAACATAATTATCAAAATTATCTAGTTCAAATGTTGTCAATCTTCCAACTATGGCCTCTAGGTTTATCTTGTGATTGGCCTCACACCTTCTTTCTTGAATGGTTGATACCCTGATGGCATAAACTGGAAGTAGAGTTCTAAGAACTTTACTTATGACTGTCTCTTCACTGATACTTCCTCCAGAAGCTTTGATAGCACTGACACATGCTTTAATTCTTTTAACATATTTGGCAATGTTTTCATCTTCTTTCATTTTCATCTGATCGAACTGTCCTCTCAGACTTTTAGCTTTGGCTCTTCTGACATTGTCATCTCCACCATAGATCTCTTTCAGTCTTTCCCACATTTCATAGGCAGTAGTGCAGTCCTTAACATCATCAAACTCTTCATAACTCAAGGCAGATGCAATATCAATCATCATAATGTTATGAGTCTTCTTTATAGCAATGTCATTTACTGATAATGTACCTGATGGTTCTACATATTCCTCATCAAGATATTTCAGACCAGTGTCACCAATGGAAGCTAGATGAAGTCTCATTAATCCCTGCCATGCTGAGAAATTGTTTCGGTTAAGCCTTGGGATTTCCCTCTTGTAAGACATCTTGATCTTTGGCTTAGATCTTTAAAATCTCCTCCTGCAAGCACCAAAAGCTCTGATACCAATTGTTGGAAAATGAAGATGGGGTAAGTGAGAGGGGAGGGGTGAATCAGTTACCACAAAAACAAATTCAACAGTCCCAAAGATGCCTTAAACTTAGTTGCTGCTGCTACTCGGTAAACACATAAATTACTGCTTAAAACTTGATAGATGTTTAGTTAATTTATTAAACATTTACTGAAATAAGAGACCATGCAAAAGAAAGTAATCATGAACACAGTAGACACAAAATTTACATGGAAACTCAATATGGGAAAAACCACCAGCAACTAGTCACCAATTTTTACTCTTCTGAAGTGAGCCCTGTTAGGAGCCAACCCTGTTAAAGGTTACAAAACACACTGTTAGGTGTGACCCTATTAGAGGATTTAATCACCCTGTTAGGAGTGGCCTTGTAAGAGGTCTTTAGAACAATTCAACTGAATTGCCACCCTGTTAAAGGATTTATGGAATGGCTGTTAAACCAACTCTGTTAGGAGATTTTGGAATCACTGTTACAATGGTTAGAAAGCAACAATGAATGATCTAAAAATACATGCAACTTATCTTGCTGAATACAGATCTCAGTTTAGCTCCACAAGATCCTTACTGACTAAATATATCTTTGTAGCTCCAAGATTTCCCTCTGCTCAACTCTGCTTAGGCACACACAAGTCTCTTCCTTGCACTTCCTTGTACTATCCGTATACACTCTCTATTCCACACTTTTCCGCATCTTGAGCACCTCTTTATATACTATACATAATACCAGGTCGGCCCAACCAACTTGACAAAACATATTCCAAAGTTAGCTTGAACTAACAATCAAAACAAAATTCTTCATTGGCCGACGCTGCTCGGCCAATACAGAACAAAAAAACTGCTTCCTGTGTTAACCGGCAGAACTCGGTAAAAACTACAATTACCAAGGAATTCGATAAACCTGCCACTTCCTTTGGAAATTGACTAGACTCGGTAAAAGCTGTCTTCGACTACCGAGTGAGCTCGGTGAAAACTAAGCTTTCCTTAGCTTACCGTGCGAACTCGGTTAACACTAACCGTCCGCTACAAAATCCTTTGATACCTGAGTGATCTCGGTAAGAACTAAACTTTCTTTAGCTTACCGTGTGAACTCAGTTAACACTAACTCACCATGTGACATATAGGAATGCTCGGTATACATTGCAAAAGGCTTTACTGATCGACTGAGCTTGGTAGACTCTGTAAACTATTTTCCTGACCGACAGAACTCGGTAGACTCTGTCTGATAACTAATATGGAATTTGTGTAACATCAAAGACAATACACAATTACTTAATTGTATCCAACATATTTTATCTAAAGATTGGCAGTTGAGTTGTTCAGATATTTCTTCAGACATCCTTACTTCTCCAGGATATGATCATTTTCCTATTTCATTAAATCTCAATTGTAATAAAAATTGTTCTGATCAATGCTTTCATTCTTCTTTCAAATTTGAAAGCATGTGGCTCAGACATCCAAGTTTTTTACACAATATTCAACAATGGTGGAATGAAGTCCCTTTTGAAGGATAGAAAATGCATCAGTTTGCAATGAAATTGAAACATATCAAGTCTCAAATTCCTATTTGGAACCAAAAAATTTTCAAAAATGTGTTTCATCAAAAGGTCATAGTCAAAGATCAGCTTGAAGAAGGTTATAACCAGATTATCCAAGAGGGCATGAATGAATAAACACATTCTCTTCAAAATAATTTGCAGGAACAATGGAAGGAATTGTGTTCTAGAGAAGAGATGTACTAGAGACAAAAATCTTGAGAATTATGGCTTCAGGATGGGGATAGAAATACTCAGTTCTTTCACAACTCAGCCAAGCAAAAAAGAACTAATAATACAATTTTTCATATCAAAGATGCCTTTGATATCCTCCTGACTAATGAACATCTTATCAGGAATGAAGGCATTAAATTTTTCAAGCATCTTCTTGCTCCTAATGTTTTCCCTTCCCGTACTACATCACAAGTTGATGAACTCCTTGATTCCATTCCTATAGTGGTTTCTAATCAAGATAATGACATTCTGATGGCTCCTTTTACTATTCAAGAAATACGTAAAGTTGTCTTTTTTTTTTCCACCTGACAAAGCTCCTGGGCCAGATGGTTTCTCTACACTGTTTTATCAAATTTATTGGCAAATTATTGGTTGGGATTTATGGGTGGCTATGGAAGAATCTAGAAAGTCTAAATCTATGCTGAAATATTTTAATACTACAAATAGTTCTATCATTTCAAAATTGAGGGTCCCCCAATCTTTTGTGGATTTTAGACCAATCTCCTTACGCAACTTATCCTATAAGATTATTACCAAAGCCATATATATTAGGATTCAACATCTTATTCCATGTCTTATTTCCCTAGAGCAAGGTGGTTTTGTGCCGGGCAGGGAAACCATGGAAGGGGCTCTTATGGCTCATGAAGTTCTTCACTCTATTAATTCAAAAAAGACTTCAAGTTTTGTCATCAAACTGGATATGATGAAAGCTTCTGATAGAGTTTTTTGGAAATTCTTACTGCAAGTACTTGCCAAAATGGGCTTTTCAAAAAATTGGTGCAAATGGATTAAGGCTTGTATTTTGGGAGTTTGGTTTTCATTGATCATTAATGGGAAACCTGAGGGTTTTTTTCCTTCTACTCAAGGGATTCAACAAGGGGACCCTTTATCTCCAGTTATGTTTATTATTATGGCTTAAGCTTTCAATAGGACCATCTCACATCAACATTTGCTTAATAAATGGAAAGGAATTATCATTTCAGGTACAAACATATCCACTACACATTCTCTTTTTGCTGATGATACTCTTTTTTTTGGCTTGTCAAATGTACAGGAGGCTCACCAAATTTTGTATACACTTGACCTTTACTCAGCAGTGTCTAGTCAGAGGGTTAATGCTCAGAAATCCAAGATTTACTTTTTCAATACTGTCAAATTGTTTTTTGACAAAGTTAAATAGGTCTTGGGTTTTTTAGAAGATTTCTTACCTTTAGTCTATTTGGGCATTCCTTTTTTCATGGATTCAAATAAATCTTCGTATTGGTCTTCAGTTATTCAGCATATCTAGAGTCGAATTGCATCTTGGAAAGTTAGATGGTTGTCACTGGCAGGAAGAATTTTGTTGATAAAATCAATTTTTGCTGCTATCCCTAACTTTTTTATTGCTATTCTTAAGATTCCATCCAAAGTACTAGTTACAATTCAAAAATTGATCAAAGGTTTCCTCTGGTCGGGTAACTTGGATGATTCTCGAAAGATTCCACTTATCTCTTTGCAAGATATGTCACACACTCCTAATTTCAGAGGAGCTGGAGTCCATGATCTTTCATTCAGAAATGAGGCATTTGGTGGGAAATTGATTTGGCACATTTATTCTAAGTCTTAGTCCACATGGTGTAAAATTATGCAGCAAAAATATCTAGATAACAATGATCCTTCTAGAGTCCTAATGATTTCTAATCCTCCAAAAGGTTCGGTTGTTTGGGACTTTATGATAGCTTCACGCAAAATCATAATTGACTATATTTCTTGGGAAGTTAACAATGGAATTAGTATTAACTTTTCGAATGATTCCTGGAATGGTCAAATTCCCTTATCTAAAAGTGAGATTTCTTTGAATATTATTCATGTTGCAGAAATCCATTGGGGGACCTAGTTGAATCAATATGTGGAATATGTTTCTAATTTTTCAAATAAAATAGTTTGGAAAGACCCAAATATGTTTCCTCTTTCATTTTAGGAAATTAATCAATTTCAAAATGTTTTGAATTCAAGATCAGTCTACTTTTCTGATGACCAAGATCAAATTTTTTGGGCTCTAGCTAAGCATGGTAAGTATTCAGTGAAAGACGGATACAAAATTCTACAACATAATGATTTGAATAAACCTACATCTAGAGCTTTTTCATTTTGTTGGAATTCGGTAATTCTACCTAAAGAAAGTTGTTTTGCATGGCTGGCATTAAAACATAGGATTTTAACTAGTGACAGACTATATAGATTACAAATTGCTAAGTCATTTAAATATGTTCTTTGTAAGGAACAGGACAAAACTGTGGATCATTTCTTTGTTTCATGTTCATTTTCTTATCAATGTTTGTGCTTTATTTTGAGCAAGCTTAAGTATTCTACTCCCTTGCCTAACAATCTCTGGGATCTATTTCAAGCCTGGCCAATTCTTTATCAAAAATCATTGTTTACAAACCTATGGAAATGTGTTCCAACCTTGGTAGTTTGGACTACTTGGTGGGAAAGAAATAAACATATCTTTAGAAAGGAATCCCTTCCATTAGAAATGTCTTAAATGGTATTGATGTCTTAAATGGTATTGAAAGTTCTATCTCAAAAGTGACTAATTCTAGTTTGAAAAGGACTAAATTTAATCCAATTGTGACTCATTGGGATTCACAGCTTGTCTAGGAATGGAAAATTTTATTTATCCCTAATCGATGGAAGATTAGTCCATCACCAGCTCAGATTTTACTTAGGAAGAATAGTTGGAGACCTCCATCTTCTTGTTTTTGGAAACTAAATTTTGATGTTGCTTCTAGAGGTAATCCTAGTCCTTCAGGTTTTGGGGTCTATATTCGAAATTCCTTTGGTAAGGTTGTTGCAATCAGTGTATCTCCTCTACCTATTGACACAAACAATATTTTTGAGGCCCATGCTTTGTTGTTTGGGCTCTTACTAGCTAAACAAGGTTGTTTTAATAAGCTACATATTGAAGGGGATTCTTCAATTATCATTGATTCTTGTATTCATAGACACATTATTTCTTGGAAACTAAAGTATGTTCTCAATCAAATCTGGAGACTCCTTGATGAATGTTTGGAAGTTTTCCTCTTGCATACTTATAATGAAGGGAATAAAGTTGCATTTTTTTTTATCAAATTTAGGATGTGATGGGGTTAATGTCTCTACTTTTCATTCTCTATCTTTTATTGAGCAACATAAGGTCTTAAAATATCTTATTCATGATGATATGGTAGCAACTGATAGTAGTATTGTTTGAGATGAGCAAGTTATCTTAAGATGCCATTAATTTTGTTTCATGTGTTGAGCTATGCATCATCCTTCAGGAGCTGAGCTCCTTAGTAATTTTCATTGTGAGTTGAGCTTAGTCAAATTTTCAACTACTGAGCTCTTCATACTTCAGGTGTCGAGTTATTCTATAGTATTGAGAGTACATGATCCTTTCAGGTGCTGAGTTGGCATTCTGTTAACTAGTGTCGAGTTTTGTTTGAGATGAGCAAGTTATCTTAAGAAGCCGAGTAATTTTGTTTCATGTGCCAAGCTATGCATCATCCTTCAAGTGTCGATTTCCTTATTAATTTTCATTGTGAGCTGAGCTCGATCTTTTTTTTAGAAGTCGAGCTCTTCGCATTATAGGTGCTAAGTTATTCTGCAGTGCTGAGAGTACAGGATCTTTCAGGTGCCGAGTTGGCATTTTGATAACTGGTGCTGAGTTCTTTAGGCTTCAGGTGCTAAGTTCTTTAGTTGCACCAAGTATACAGGATTCTTTCAGGGGTCGAGTTGGCATAAAAGTATTTAGTGCTGAGTTACTGAGTCTTTATTCAGATATTGAGTCTTCATGTGTCTCTAATGCTGAGTTATGATTATCAAATGTCGAGTTACCCTATTTATAAGTTGGTGTTGTATGTTAATGAATTTAATGTCGCATGCTTTTATTCAGAGCATTTACACTAATATGATTTTAAAAGTACTTTTTGCAGGATCCAAATCTTTTATTATCTGATGATATTTAATTTTGAAGTCATGTTGGTCGATTGCTTCATGTGAAAAATTTTGAATATTTAAGGAGTAATGTTTGTAGTACTATTTTCAGGTAGGATTAGGACGTCACTAGAAAGATTAAATGACAAGTTGAAATTTGATTTTTTAGTAAGACTCTTCACATCATCTCAAAAAAATTTGCAAAGGCTTAATTAGGAAAATACAGTCTATAAGCTGAGACTGTGTTGAAAAATGAATTTTGGGTGGGATATTGATTTGGTTTGCGCAACATTTCATATGCAACATCATTTAGTTATGCCAAAAAAAAATTAGATTTGGCTATAGCTAGCCTTAGATGAAGTTGTGCTTCCTAGGCATATAACGGATGAGGTGCTACATTAAATGTTCACTCTAAACTCACACTCGGTCAGTTTAGCCATTCAGTGCATAATTGGTGAGGAGCTTCTCTGTACCTCGGCACTTGTGTTTTTATATCCCTCCTAGGTCATATCTATTTTCCTTTCCAATACCATGGATCTTCTACAATCTTTGGAGTTACTTCAAAGATTGGCTCGTAAGGTAATTTTGCCACATTTCTTATGGGATTATAAGTTGGAGATGGCCATGCAGAAATATGATTTATGGAATGGTATGACTTTAGTTGGTGGTGTGTTTTCACATTTTCAAATTTTGCGAAAGCATGAATATTATATTATTTTTGAGGCAATGAAAAAAACCATAGATAACGATAGTATCAATTTTTTGAAACAATCTTTGCCTTCTGATCCACAGGTATTGGGTGAATGGGTGGTGGAAAGAATCCTGTCAGTCAAAAATGCCATGATTTACTTGCTATTGGATCCTAATGCTTCATCCCCCACTCAACTAAATGCATTGGTAGTAACTCCACAACCAATGGATCAGAATCTTTGGGACTCTATCGGTGTGCCAAATTCTGATTTAGATTGGCTAGTACATAGTTCAGTTTCATGATTTGACTATGGAATTCCCTTTGTTGGTCTCTGGCTCCTTTGTTCATGTTCTTACAAATTGGGCAGAATTACAAAGCATTGTTTTAAGGGTTCATCTTAGAAATTAACCTTTTTTTCATTTGGGGGTATCTCTTATGTTGTTGCTCTAAATCTATTTGCTGCCAAACTTATTGTATCTATATTATGCAGAAGTTTAGAGTGGGTTATCTTCAGTTGGGTGATAACCCTTTGTAATTTTTTGCTATTAATATATACATACATGTAAACTTTAGGGATGATGCTAGGTTTTCTTCACTGATTCTTTCCCAGTTGACCTCGTTGAATCAGACTAATAAATATTATAGTGGCTTGCCACTTTAGCTTTAAAAAAAAAAAAGAACTAGTGGTCCCCTCCATCTTTGTTTATTGGTTCTACCCAATTGGTCGAGTATGAATATTTTCCCTATTTTTGGGATGGGGGTTTAGGGTTTTGCACCATTATGCTAGTTAGTTTTGCATGCGGTGTTCAAACTCAATTATTTTTGGATTTTTACAATTTTTGTACCAAAAGGAAAAATCAGTTTTAATTTTGAAGTTTTCAAGTTTTTGTAGTTTTTACCTTTTTTTGTGTGCTACCCTATTTTCTTAGGTTTTCTTGGCATGAGTTTGGTCGTGGGCTTGGATCATCCATCTGGAAGTCAGTCAAACCTTTTTTGCACATTTATGTTGCATTGGGATTCATGCCACATCTATCCACCTGAGTCTATTTTTGGTTGAGTGACTTTCTACTTTGTGTTTTGATCTAGTCCTTGTGTTATGACCTTCATGATGGTGGTGTGCCACACACGATATCGTGTACATACATTTATCGAGTGACTTGTGAATTTTGATCTTCTGTGGTACTACCAGAAGTTATGATCATTAGGGTTGGGTTGGGAATTTACATGCCTATAGGCACTCATCATTGGATGAGCATGGGTAGGGTAGGGTAGCATATAGAGGGGACTTCTATCACTTAGCCTAGAAATCATGTAACCATAGATTGGTAGACGGAGCTTTAATTAAGTGATAACTAAATAAAATACCAAGTGGTAATAAACCTTAATATAATGAAATGTGTGAGCACCTAATTAAGTTTGAGGACACAATGTGTGAGCATTCATTTATGTTTGATGACACACGATCTGAGCTTGGGCTTTCTAATGCCAAGAAAATCTCCATGATGTCAACCCCTAATTAGTAGCCCATTGAGTGTCTGACTAGGACCTATAGTTTATGCATTGTTTATGTCTTGGTTTTAGTTATCTTACTACCTAACATGTGTGTTAGCCATGGATATTTTCTTTGTGTGTGGTTGTAGTTGGATCATTATCTCCATCAGCATGATGGGGGTGGGCCTACAGGTTCCACATGCTTTGGAAGTGTAGCTACCTATACAACTACTAGGGACTGGTGTACAAATATGGTCTTTTGTCAGCAGGATGTTATTTATTGACACATTTCCTTATTTTGATGATTAGCATATCATAGATGATGTTAGTTGTATTTGTAGGATTATCTTATGCTTTACTTTTAGTATGTTAGATTTCCTTATGCTTATGTTGAAACATGTTTTAGTAGTGATGTACTTTTATGATAGTACTAATGATCTAGTTGATAGCTTGGGATGTTACACGTGGGGGATGGCTAGGGACCATGATGGTCTTACGATGCTATTATGGTTGGGAGGAACTATGTACATAGTTTGGTTGTTTTCCACTTTGTGATGCTATTTTTAGTTATGGCAATGTTTTTTTAAGTACACTACAATGTTATCTTTTGTACTTTCCCTTTTACTTCTTGTTAGATGGTTAGATGCTATTTCTATCCTTCAATATTTATTCGTGTGTTTTTTCCTTGTCTGTGGTTCTTGTACTCCCTAGTGTGGAGGAATTCATTTTCTAGTTTTCTTCCTTTAATGTTTTCTAGCTTTCTATTTTGGATTCTCATGTAAAATTATAGTTTCTCATGAGAGAATGTAAGTCCTCACATGGTGTGTTGGGTTTCTTCATGCAGCTTGGTACTTCCTCTCATGAAACCCAACACCAATTTTTGTTGTCTTGGTTGTTTGGCCAAGTACCTTCTCATGTCATTTGGTGCACTTTCTCATGTGAATGGTAGTTTTTTGTGGGGTGTGTTACTCTTCCTCGTGTGAGAATTTTTCTATGTTAGCCTATGCAAAAAACAAGGGGTATCTAGGCTTATTTAAGAAAACTTGGAAAGTTAGTTTTGGGCACACTTTTGGGCATTACACCTTCCTAGTTCAAAATAGATTTCCTATGGGGTTTAAAATATATTGTTTAAGTTGATGTATATTTAAAACCTTATACTTCATATATATTTTAATATATGTGACAAGTCTTTTGTGATAGGTTCTAGACCTCTACGAGCTAGGATATAGATTCTAGGAAATTTGAGTGCTTTAGGATTTCAGACCTAGCCAATTTTCAAGAATCAACTCTTGTCTTTTAGCTTGGTGTTTAGCAGTTGAGTTGTGTTTCTTCATGTCCTCAATGTGTGTGAGACCATGGTTGGTCTTTGTTGTTTTCTTGTTTTTATTGTGATGCTTGGAGATCTTTGGTGTTTGGTTGTTTGGTTACTCTTCTGTTGTGATCATTATGATCCACATATGATGGATGTCTTGTGCTTTCATACTTGTTAAAGAAAAAATTAATCTTGGCTTATATGTGTCCTTATTTCCAAGGATCTCTAGGCAAAACATTACATCTGGTATCAGAGCCCATGTTGCAACATTGGGATCTCTATGTTATGCTTCCACTATGGTTTTGTTTTTCATTGTGTATTATTATATTATGGTTGTTATTTTGATATCTTGTTAGTTCATGGTTTTGAATTTTATGCTTGTGATCCAATTGTTTTGGCATTATCTTGTCATTTCCATAGTGATGCCTCCTACACATAGACCTGGTGGCTATGGCGGTACCCATAGTGATAACTATGGAGAAGAACACTATTAAGAGGGATGTTAGGAAGGAGAGGGAGAATAGGGTAATAATGCTAATCAGAATGGCATGGGGGCATTGATGCTAGTGCTCCAGGAGATCCTTTCTTAGTTGGGCCCTCATGTTGAGGACCACCAATAGGATCATAATTAGGAAGAGGGTATCCTATCATGGAGATTCCCATCATTCAAAGCATAGAGAGGAAGAATGTAAACATGAATATTCCTATACTACACCAGGTGGCAGAGGGTACTATCAAGGTGGTAAGGACCACAATAGTGAAGATTCCATTAGGTTGGATATCATGAAGTCTCTTCATCAATCAAAACCACCATTGTACAATGGTAAGGGAGGTGGCCTCAAGGTAAAAACTTGGTTATTAGACATGGAGTGTTGCTTCACCATGTATCCATATGCAACCAATGTGAGGGCCTATTGTGCAATTATACAGTTGAGGGAACACATATCTATTTGGTGGAGTATTGAGAGTCAAAATCTCTAGATTAGTGTTGCAGATCTCACCTGGGAGAGCTTTGAAGAGAGGTTTTGTGAGATATTCTTATCTCCTTAGTACAAAGAGGGCATGTTGATGAGTTCCAAAAAATCTAACAAGGAAATATGACTATGGATTAGTACATAATCTAATTCTTTGAGCTTAGGCAGAATTCATGTTACAACCATAATGATTTACTCCTGGCTCATCATTTCATCTATGGCCTCAAGGATGCCCTCATTAGAGAAGTTCATGTGCATTAGCCTAGGACTCTTGTTCTTTCCATTGAGAAGACATGTATTACAAAGGAAAATCTAGCTAGAGGTTTTAGAAGTAGATCTTGTTCTCAAAACCACCAAAAAGATGGGAGATAACTAGAACTAAGGACAACAATCTTAGTAGGACCATCCTCTTCAGAGTGCTCAACATAATTCTAGTAGGGGTAGTCCACCTTACCCTAGTGATACTTATTGTGGTCGTAGAATAGGTTCTAGCTTTGGTGGAAACTATTTTTCTTGTGGCTAGCTTGGCCATAAATCATTTGAGTGTTCCACCAAACCATTATCAGGGCCTGGGAAGGGCACATCAATATATAAGCCTACTATAGGAGATGTGGGTAGGAATCACAGAGTCTTTGTGGTGTTTATCAATCATCAAGCAGATCATCAAGATACAATAGTTAAGGCTAAAGGTACATTGCAAGGTATTTCAACTTCAATTTTGTTTGACTTTGGTTATTTTGATTCTTTTATATCACAACCTCTTTTGATGTGGGCTAGTGGTAGTGCATCAAGTCAATAGGTGGTAGGCTGAGTTAGCCATGGGTTCCAAAGTGGTTATAGACTCATTGTTCAAAGTTTTCATTTTGAATTTGGGAACCTTTACCATCAAAGTGGATCTATGCATTCTACCTCTGGGGTTGTATGACATTGTGTTGGGTATGAATTTTTTAGCCACCCATCAAGGGAATATAGATTGCCATTGTAAGATGGTACAATGTGTTAGTGAAATAGGTGGGTAGGTGGAACTTTTGGGAGTGCTGAGACTAGTCTCTCTTCGAATGATCTTAGCTAATAAACTTAAGCAAAGTGTGCAAAAGGGTTGTCAGTTTTTTCTTGTGTTGATCAATGATCTTAGGGAAGCCAAGAGTCATATGGTGATACTTGATGATCACCCACTCATTCATGAGTATGTAAATATATTTCTTGACGAGATTCTAGGTATGCCACCATAGCATGACATAAATTTTTGGATTCATCTTGTACTCAAAGTGGAGCCATTTCATGATCTCCTTAACACATGACTACTTAGGATTTGAGTGAGCTTCGATTGTAGTTGGAGGAATTGTTGGCCAAGGGCCATATTCATCTTAGTGTATCCTCATTGGGTGCACTAGTCATCTTCATGAAGAAGAAGGATGGTTCTTTGTATTTGTGCATTGACTACTGATAGTTGAATAAGGTGATGGTGAAGAACTGTTATCCTTTTCCAAGGATAGATAACTTGTTTGATTAGATGAAGGGAGCACAAGTATTCTCAAAGATTGATCTAAAGTTGGGATACCATCAATTTCATATCTAGGAGGCTAATATTGATTGAATAGCTTTTTATACATGGTACAAGCATTATGAGTTCACGGTTGTACCCTTTAGGTTAACCAATGTGCCATCAGTGCTTATAAGTTTGATGAATGGAGTATTTTGCACTTACCTCGATTAGTGTGTCATTGTATTTTTGGATGACATATTGATTTATTTGAAGACTATAGAGGAGCATAAAGTCCATTTACATCAGGTATTATAGTGCTTGAGGGACCATTAGTTGTATGGCAACTTGAGTAAATGTGGGTTCTTCCAGTTAGAGGTGAAGTATTTGGGGCACATCATCACTAGTGATGAAATTGCAATGGATCTAGAGAAGATTCATGCTATCATGGATTGGCTGGTACCCACTAATGTTTCAAAAGTTCATAGTTTTATGGGATTGGTGGGTTACTACCATCACTTCATGAAGGAGTTCTCATGAGTAGCTCATCCTATCACTTCTCTTCAATGGAAAGGGAAGAAGTATGTTTCATCAAACTAGTGTGAGGTAGCTTTTAATGCTCTTAAGGAATTTTTGACTAGTGCACTAGTCCTTGTAGTGCCTAGTCTTGGAGGTGATTTTATGGTTTTCATAGATTCTTCATTAGAAGGCATGGGTGTGGTGTTGATGCAGAATGGTTGAGTGATTGTATATGAGTCTAGGAAACTCAAGGACTATGAGCTTAACTACCCCACTCATGATTTGCAACTCATGGTCATGGTGCATGCCTTTGTCCATTGAAGGAATTTTCTTTTGGGACATAGGTTTGAATTGCATAGTGATCATAGGAGCTTGTAGTATATCTTTACTTTTCCAAACCTGAATGTACAATAACGTCACTGGATGGAGTTCTTGTGTGGATTTGACTTTGATGTTCATTACATTAAAGGAAAGGAGAATGTCATCATGGATGCCTTGATTAGGAGGTGACATGAGGTATCAATATTGTCATTGGGAGTGGATTTTCAAGGTCATATCTTGGAGGCTTTGCCTAATGACACTTGGTATTAGGAGGTGACAGCAAAGATTGAGTTTGGGTGTACCCTTGAGGGGATATTTTTAGGTTATTTTCTTGAGTTTGATTGACTACTATGAAACTTGGGGCATATCTATTTACCCATGTTGGGTGATCTTTATACCTTGGTTTTTTCAGAAGTGCATCATGCACCATATTTTTCACATTCCGGTGTCAAGAAGGTGCATTCTGATCTCAAATAGCTATACTTTTGGGTAGGGATGAGGCACAAAGTTGCTAATTTTGTTGCTAGATGTCTTGAGTGCTAAAGAGTGAATGTAGAGCATCAACATTAGGGAGGTCTTTTGTAGCAAGATACTATTCTAGAATTGAAGTGGGATATGATATCCATTGATTTTATCATAGGATTACCCATGCCATCATGGAGACAATGGATAAATTTTCCAACGTAGCACATTTTTCACCCATGAGAGAATCCTACACAGATTCTTCTATAGTGCATGTTTTCTTGGAGGATGTCGTTCATTTTCATGGAATTCCTTATTGGATTAGTTTAGATAGAGATCCAGTGTTTACTTCTACATTTTGGATGTCTCTCTAGCATGCTTTGGGCATGTAGCTCAATTTTAGTTCAGCTTATCACCCAGATACTGATGGTCATATTGAGAGAGTGAATTAGGTTCTAGAGGATATACTTCGCATTTATGTTATAGATAGGTAGGTGAAGTGGGAGGACTATTTTTACCTTGTTGAGTTTTCATACAATAATGGGAATCATAGTTCTCTTGGCATGTCACCTTTTCAAGCCTTGAATGGTAGACTGTGCCATACTCCTTTGAGTTGGGATCACTTAGAGGACTGAGTTCTTTTGGGTCTTAAGATGCTTCAACATATGGAGCAGTAGGTTGCTCACATTAGGGAGAATTTGGTTACTATTTAGGATAGGTAGAAGAAGTATGCAAATGCCCATAGGTGAGATCGTCACTTTTTTGTTGGTGCCAGGGTGTTTTTGCAAGTGCATCTGAGGAAGAGCCCCATCCATTATGGGAAAGGCTTTAAGTTGGTGCCACATTTTGTCAAACCATTTGAGATCCTTGAGAGGATTGGTCTTGTTTCTTATCGATTAGTGTTGCCACCTAGCTTATTGCACATCCATGATGTCTTTCATGTTTCTATTTTGAGGTAGTATATTCCAGATGTGACCCAAGTTCTTGATTGGGATGTCTTGTAGGTAGTAGATGGGAAACTTACTTTGGAGTGCATTCATATCCTACAATAGTGGAGGATGACCTTATGAGGTTAGGACATTGAGCAGGTAAGGGTACAATGGGACCCAAGCGATGAGTCCTTTGTGACTTGGGAGAATTCTACATGATTGAGGGGATTGTACCCCTATCTTTTTGTCAGATTCTAGGAGTAAGCCCATGCTAGTGGGGGTGGATGTAGTGCCTCTCATGCTTGTAGTCTATACCTTATCTATTTTGATTTGAGAGATACTTGATACTATTATTATTTGTACCTTGTGATGACTTGAGGGTCAAATGTTATACTTTGATTCAATACCATAGATGCTTTACTACTATGCTATTCAGTTTATCATATTTGCACGTTGATGCCATTTTGAGATGACAGTAGATCTATGATGATATTTGATTATCTAGTATTTGGACATACTTTCTAATTATGTTATGTGATGGATTTTATGCTATGGTGATTTACATCATTCTTGTCTCCTTATGCTTTATGTGAATATGAGTAATTTAAATGGATTAATTAGGTATTTAATACATTTTGCTTCGACTATGATATTACATTCAATTGTACTTGATCATGTGTTTTAGTGTGCAAGAATTATATCCTTGGTAGTGGCACATGGAGTTAGTGATTCAGCTATACATATTTTACCCATTTCATCCCTATATGGTCAACGTATCCTTATTTTGATTATTTTAAATTAAAACCTTTCAGTGATTAGTAAATCCAAACTCAACTACATTATGTGGTTAGACTAGTGAGCATGTCTATGCATTTAGAGGTTCACATTGTTGCAAAAGTTGTTTAGTGATTTCTGTGATTTTGGGTTTTTGGGCTTTAAAAATTCTTGAATTAATTTTTGGTAGATTTTCCTTAGGTTAATTCTTGTTACAAGGAATAACCTAATTTCAATTGGGTCAATTCAAAGTCTAGCTAGTCTAACTAGCTATTTTCCCTAATTGACTATTCACTCAAAAAGTGAATAAGTTTGGAAAGAGGAATTTAATTCTTTAATTTTCCTATTTTGGATTTTAGAAATTTGGAGAGCTTTTCTACAATCCTCTTCTAAAGGATTTGATTTTTGTTCATTCTGGGAGCTATGAGCATCAACTTTTCATGAGATCAGTCTTGTTGGATCTGTCTTAGGGAGACCTTGCTTTACCATCACTTTTAATAGTTTTAGTAGATTATTTATTTTAATGAGTTGTTTTTAATTTCTTCCCTTTTGGCTATGAGGTGGGACTCTTCTATTTTATCATTTTTGCTCCATTTTAGCTTCCATTATAGGTAGCCATTTGTTCAGAGGCTAAGAACTAGTGTTCCACTCCATTTCTATTTGTTGGTTCTGCCTAGTTGGTCAAGTATGAATATTTTCCCTATTTTTAGGATGGGGGTTTAGGGTTTTGCACCATTATGCTAGTCATTTTTTCATACGGTGTCGAAACTCAATTATTTTTGGATTTTTAGAGTATTTGTACTGAAAGGTAAAATGGGTTTTAACTTCAAAATTTTTCAATTATGGGGGTTTTTAACTCATTTTGCATGTTGCTCTATTTTCTTGATTTTTCTTGGCATGAGTTTCGTTGTGGACCTGGATCATCCATCTAGAAGTCATTCAGACCTTTATTGCACATTTATGTTGCATTGGGATGCATGCCACATATGTCCCACCAAGTCTATTTTCACTTCAGTGACTTTCTACTTTGTGTGTTCTCATCTAGTCCTTGTGTTATGATCTTCATGATGGTGGTGTGCCACACATGATTGCATGCACAAACATTTGTTGATTGACTTGCAAGTTTCAATCTTTCATGGTACTTTTGAAAGTTATGATCATTGGGGTTGGGTTGGGAATTTTCATGCCTACGAGAACTCATTGTTGGATGAGCATGGGTAGGGTAGGGTAGCATATGGAGGGGGCTTCTATCTCGTATCCTGGCAATCATGTTGCCATAGGTTGGCAGAGGAAGCTTTAATTAAGTGATAACTAAATAAAATACCTGGTGGTAATAAACCTTATGATAATAAAATGTGTGAGCACTCGATTAAGTTTGAGGACATAATGTGTGAGCACTCATTTAAGTTTGACAACACATGATTTGAGCTTGGGCTTTCCAATGCTAAGAAACTCTCCATGATGTCAGCCTCTACTTAGTAGCCCATTGAGTCTGTGACTAGGACCTATAGTTTATGCATTGTTTATGTCTTGGTTTCTGTCAACATACTACCTAGCATGTGTATTAGCCATGGATATTTGCTTTGTGCATTTTTGTGGTTGGATCATTATCTCTATCAGCACAACAAGAGTGGGCCTATGGGTTCCATGTGGTTGGGAGGTGTAGCTACCTATGCCACTGCTAGGGATTGGTGTACAGAGATGGTCTTTTGTCCTAGTGTGACCATTGCTAGATGTTTTCACTTGGTGCTTTTGGTTCTGGAGCATGCTTTCTTGTGATTTATGCTTCCATTGTGATACTTGTATATCATGTTTAGATGATGTTATTTATTGATGCATTTCCTTATTTTAGTGATTAGCATATGATAGATGATGTTAGCTATATTTGTGGGATTATCTTATGCTTTACTTTTAGCATGTTAGATTTCCTTATGCTTATGTTGTAGCATGTTTTAGTAGTAACGTGCTTTTGTGATACTACCAATAATCTAGTCAGTAGCTTGGGATGTTATGTGTGGGGGATGGCTAGGGCCCACAATGGTCTTATGATGTTATTATGGATGGGAGGAACCACATACTTAGTTTGGTTGTTCTACACTTTGCGTTGTTGTTTAAGTACACTGTGATGTTATCTTTTGTACTTTCCCTTTTACTACTTATTATATGGTTAGATGTTATTTCCATCCTTCAGTATTTATTTGTGTGTCTTTTTATTTTTTGTGGTTTATGTACTACCCGATGTCAAGGAATCCATTTTCTAGTTTTCTTCCTTTAATGTTTTCTAGGTAGTTTTGGATTCTCACGCAAAATAGTTTCTCATGTGAGAATGCAAGTCCTCATGTGGTGTGTTGGGTTTCTTCACGTGTGAAACCTAACACTAGTTTTTGCTATTGTGGCTATTGGGCCAAGTGTCATTTGATGTACTTTCTCATATGAATGGAAATTTCTTGTAGGGTGTGTTGCACTTCCTCATGTGAGAATCTATCTTTGTTGGCCTTGCACAAAAAATAGGGGGTATCTAGGCTTGTCTCACAAAAGTTCAAAAGTTAGTTTTGGACACCCTTTTGGGTTTTACACCTTCTTAGTTCAAAAAAAATCCTATGGGGTTTAAAATATATGATTTAAGTTGACATATATTTAATTTCTTATACTTAAGATATATTTTAATATATGCGATGAGTCTTTTGAGATAGGTTCTAGACCTCTACAAGCTAAGATATAGATTCTAGGAAATTTTAGTGCTTCAGCATTTTAGACTTAGCCAATTTTTAGGAGTCATCTATTGTCTTTTAGCTTGGTTTTCAATAGTTGAGTTGTGCTTCTTTACATCCTCGATGTGTGTGAGACCATGGTTTGCCTCTATTGATTTCTTGTTTTTGTTTTCATGAGTAGTGATGCTTGGAGATCTTTGGTGTTTGGTTGTTTGGTTAGTCTTCTGTTATGATCTTTATGATCCACATATGATGGATGTCTTGTGCATTCATACTTTTTTTTTAAAAAAAATTACCTTGGCTTATATTTTTCCTTGTTTTGAAGGATCTCTAGGCAGGGCATTACACCACTAGCTCTTTGTTTGAGGCCTTCAATATCTCCTTCTCTATTATAAGATCTTCCAACTTGTCTTTGATCTTGTCATTAGTTAAATTCCACATGTTCACCATGGATTCATGAACTAGGATGCCAAGATAAATAGTCTTGATTTGGAAATCATCCTTTGAGAGGTCATGAAATCTGCCCTCTTTTTATGGCTCAGTAATCTCAACTAGCATGTTCCTAGATGTTGAATCCACCTCCAGTGCAACAATTTTCCTATGGTTTTTTGTTTTCTTGGATGACTAAGAGGAGTTCACTTCTATGATCAAGTCCTTTGATGTGGTTGTATCCTCATATCTCCTTTTCTTCCTATCAATGGTCTCTTTGAGCCAAGACTCTATAGAGAGCACATTGATAACAAATTGCAATGTAATGGGGTAAAACTACTTCCTCAAGATTAATGGAGTTGGCTTGCTCTGAGAAGCAATAGGGAAGGCAATGACCTTAACTACCAAAATGGATAAGGTTTCCCCTTGCTAAGATGTGTCCTATTCCTAGCCATCCATGGGATTAATATCACCATCCAAATTGATGACTTGAATAGGGAAATATGGCTTGGACATTTATTTTTCTTGTTCCTTCCCCTTATCCTTGTCATCTTCCTTCTCCCTGGTCTTCTCGATGTTCAAAAAGGGCCAAATCTTCATGTAGGGGTGAGTGACACATTTTTTTATGGAGATGAATCTCCACCTTGACTAGCAAACTATAAAGGGCCTACAGATCTTGATGTAGTAGCTACGGTGGTTTTTGTTGTGGTTGATTGGATGGCTCCAACTGATACTCCACCCATAGAACTAGTACTTATGGTCCTCTTCTTCATTGCATGGGTCCACTCCACCCATTTATTAGTTCTCTTGATGATCCCATGCATAAGAACCTCCATGGTATCTATGACTAGACCTGTAGGTAGGATAGACAAAATTGGAGTTCCTTTGATCTGATCATAAGAGGTGGGATGCATGTAGGCTCCATCATCTACAAGCTCAAAGACATCACCATAATCATTATACAATTTAATCTCATCAATAGTTAGCCATGTCCAAAATATATCTTTTTTTGCTACTTGTTGAGATCCTCAATATTTGGAACATACCTGTAGGCATATCCCAACTTCAAATGATTCTTTACAAAGTTAACTGGATGATATTGAGGCCTGAGTACCTCATTGTCTAGCAACTTGATCTTGATCTCAAAGCTCTTTATCAAATTTTTACCATTTGATATGGAGGAACATGAATATAGGCCACCCACTATAGGGAAGGGAATATTGGCTATCTTCTTTACATTGGAGCACAAGTTATTAACTTCTAGGATTTTTTGACAAAGCTCGACTAGAATTTCCTTGCCCTTAGGATATCTTAGTAACCTTTTAGGAGAAATCTGTCTTAAGCTCCTATTTATAAATAGGAGAAACTTAAAAGCTAGATGAATGAGCATCTGAACTGGCTTATGGTTAAAATTTCCTCTAGTGAGAATCTCCTTTATGGGCATTCTAGCAATTCTCGACATAACATCATTGTGAAAGCATCATTGACAGCTATGTAATCCTCATAACTTATTTATAGCTATAGATGTGGGTATAATGTATAAAATTTGGTGCACTCATCATAATTTTGGATGCTAGGGAGGTTGGGCCACAAGTGGTGAGTTTCCAAAGAATAGATCAAATAAGGGGACATGTAGAATTGCTTGACTCCTCTAGCCAAATTCAACCATGAAGTGATCTCAACACAGATTATCTTTCCCTAGTCAATTTGCATATCCTCAGCACATATTCCTATACTAGGAAGAAGTGGTGTTTGATGAACTCTAAAATATCATCTTTTCCTTTGAGTCTAAGGAGGAGTTCAAGGATAACCACAATCTCTCACTTTAGATTTGTGCCAAATAGATTCTTCAACATCTTGCTCTTCTTTGAGAGGGTAGTCTAGAGCCAAGTCCTCTACATGTCTCCCCATCTAATGGTCTTCTTTTTATTTAACATGGATGTGGAAGACATGAAATCTACATCACAATATTTCTCCTTGATAGGGATGTCGACTGCAAAATGCATAAGTGCCTTGTTGATTGATATGAGAATAGACTGTTCAAGAAACAAAATCTACTATATTTCTAGGTTGTATCTTTCTATGCATTCCCATACAGGCTTAGGTGCATGCATTGTCATTGGAAAACTAGCTGCTTCAACCGGTCATCTCTCTTTGATTTTCTGAGTAATTGGGTGAATGGATTGAGAATTGAGTCTCCTATGAAGATCACCCAAATCATAGAATTTGAAAGATGCGTCTATAAGCTCTTTTAACTCACTCTCTAAGCCAATTAATTTATTCTAACTAGTAGCTCTAATTTCCATTCACTATGATTGCATAGGATGAAGTTCTCGATAAATAGTCATTTAAACGTACTTGAAGAAATAAATCACATGTAATTATGATGAAATAGCCTTAGGAATTAGATCATTGGCACCACACAAACAAAATTAAGTTCAGCCAACAATTATAATGATAGTATTTACATTTAATTCCAGGATTAACAACTATTTAAACTTTATGTTCATTTGCACATAAAATACTAAGTTCCTAAAAGCACTCTGAATTTACTTAAAGTAAAGTGATATGAGTAAGAATAATGTAACAATAAAAATTCATAAGCTTTATGGGAAGTTCCTTACTTCACTTCAGAATCCTGAATATAGATATACTTAATAATATCAACACATGTGAGAGGGATAAAGAGACACTTAATTTTCCACAAACCATTTTTTATTTTATTTGGAATCGCAGCACTAGGAGTAATCATTTAGCTAGCTTGCACACTCCACTCTTCCACTTTCCACGTAAGGCTTTTAATACTTCTTTTCTTTTATATTGGGTTCACACTTCCATCACTAACTTCTCTAGAAGTATCTTCTGAGCATCTGAGAGGGATATTTATGTTTTAGAGTGGCTTGACTTTATATTCTCAAATCCTCCAGGGAAGTGACCTTTTTTATTTCCTTGGGACAAAAAAATCCTTTCTCAACAACATCTCTTGGACTAAGACACAACAAACAACACTCAACCTTTTATTTCAAACTAATGACCTATAAGGTAGATCTTGAGCATGCCTTACTAGTAATGAGCCTTTAAATGGTTCTTTTCAACATTGTGCTCACACTATCTAATCATTGGGCCTGAATTTTGGCTCAAGTTCACACAGCTTCAAAAACAAAATTGAACAACTTCATTTATATGAATGTGCAACTAAAAAACCATAGTTCCACGTTCCCTCATAGTACTTGATCTTATCTACCCAAATTTTAGTGAGACTCACTTAGGCTTATCCTTAGCTTCATAGGCCTTTGGGAATTGAAAAAAATCATATTTAGAGTCTATCAATCACTGTCATAGCTTAATCCTTTGGATTCACACTTGAAGTAGTTCACAAAAAGGGGAAAATCACCTCGAAAGCTTGAAATCCATGGGGTATAAAATGTTAGAGCAAGATAACAGATAATGAAGTGTGGAAAAACTTGACCATGCCTAGATCACCTAAACCCCATGCACACTAGAAAAATAGGAAACCTACCAACAAAGAAAGTAGAGCACTAAAGGAAGATGAGAAGTAAGTGACCTAAAACATACTTAGACACATCTCTCTTTAAAACACTCTTACCTCTACCAATGACCTCAATCTTTTAAAGGGTAAGACTAAAAATTGGTAACAACTAGCTCTGACTAGGGACTTTGGAATTGCAAATGTCTAAGAAGGGACCCAACATCTCTAGTTTCACATAACTGGAATGACAAACTACAATAAACAACTAAACTAAGCATGCAAAAAAAAAGGAAATCTAATCTAGGAAAGTAGGAAAACCAAGGAAGGAAAGATGCAATGAAAACCTACCTAGACTAATAGTAACTCTAGGGGTTTCTTTCAATTGTGAACTTGATACAACTTTAGATCCTAGCCATTGTAGGAAAATGGCAAAAACCTCTGTAGAAGGATATGCTAGAGTGAAGGAATTGTTCTGGTTTTCTTGCATAATATTGAAAGGGCCCTTCTAGAGGGAGTTGAACTTGTAATGCATTCCTTTGGGCTCATGCCTTCTATCCCATAGTAGGACTAGGTTGGCCTCCATGAACTTCCTTGGTCTTGCCTTCTTATCAAAGAATGTCTCCACATGCTTCTAATGTTCTGTAATATGATCAACCATCCTTTCACATTCTTCTTCTAGCTTAGTTAGATACATAATGCACTTCTCCAATCCACCTTAGAATTATGGATCCTTGATCACTTGATGTAGTCTAGAAATGGATAGCTCTAGTGGAAGAGGAAGACTAGCTTCACCTATGTATGCCAGCTCAAATGGGGAAATCTTGATTTCCTTCTTAGATGTGACTTTGTTCAATCAGAGTGCATCATACAATTTCTTGTGCCAATTCTTCTAGTTCTTAGAGACCAATTTCTTCAAGATATTGATCAAGTTCTAATTACTTGATTCTTCTTGACCATTACCTAGAGGGAAGTAATTTGATGAATGACTGAGATGTATTCTATTGTCATAGCAAAATTCTATAATCTCCAAAGAAGAAAAGTAAGAGGCATTTTCCATGAAAATCTTTGTTGGCACTCCAAACCTTATCAAAATATTCTCCTTGATGAACTCATGGACAACCTTAGAAGTAGTCTTCTTAGTTGGCTTGGCCTCCACCCATTTAGTGAAG
Organism: Cupressus sempervirens; assembly: GCA_028749045.1. NCBI lineage: Eukaryota > Viridiplantae > Streptophyta > Pinopsida > Cupressales > Cupressaceae > Cupressus > Cupressus sempervirens. The sequence goes on along the minus strand of CM053784.1, from coordinate 358,430,465 downwards.
TAGTCTATAGTAGTGATGATAAACAAATGACTAGTAGATAAGGGTGGACTGATTGGTCCAATGAAATTAAATGTCCATTCTTGAAAGGGGCCTTCAATTAAAAATGGCTTTAGATGGAGAGAAGCTAATTGAGGCTTACTAGAGAACATCCTACAATTTTTGCACTTGGCCACCCACTTGTAAGTATCCTTGAACATGTTAGGCTAGTAATAGAATTGTCTTAAAATCTTGTATGTTGTAACTATTGATGAAAAATTACCACCACTGCTAGATTAGGAAGTGCTTTGAATGCACAAAGTAGGGGCAAAATGACTGAGAGAGAAAGTAATTCTGGAAATTGTGGGAAATCAAGAGGAAAGTCAAAGGGGATCTCATTATTATGTTACATTTATTGATGACACAACTAAAAAAGTATGGATTTATTTCCTTAGATAGAAATCTGATGTATTTCAAACTTTTAAGAAATGGAAATGCTTGGTTGAAAATGACACTGGTAAGAAATTAAAATGTCTCAGATCTGATAATGGTGGTGAGTATTTTAGTCATGAATTTGAATATTATTTCTCCACTAATGGTATTCATAAACAAAAAACTATTCCAAGGACTCCACAGGAAAATGGGGTGGCTGAACGCATGAACAGAACAATAATGGAGCATGCAAGGAGCATGAGGTTGCATAATAGGTTGCCCTTACACATGTGGGAAGAGGCTATCAATACTATTATATATTTGATTAATAGAGGTCTCTCTACTACTTTGGGTTGTGGTATTCTAGAGGAAGCATGGACTAGTAAGAAGGTGAGTTATTCTTTTCTCAAAACCTTCGGCTATGAAGCATTTGCTCACATAGATTTTGAAAATAGAACCAAGCTAGAAGCTAAGTCAAAGAAATGTGTATTTGTTGGATATGGTATTAATGTATTTGGTTATAGGCTTTGGGATTTTGAAAATCATAAAATTTTAAGAAGTAGGGATGTCATATTCAATGAAAAAATGTTGTACAAAGATCTATTGCAGCAACATGAGAAGAAAGAAGATGATTATGTAGTGCTAGATGATACTCCACAAGCTAATGCTCCAGCCATTTCTTATGATGTGCAACAACCGCAACAACAAAGACCACACACATTGATGAATGTTAGATGGTCAACAAGGAAAATTAGACCTCTAGAAAGATTCTCTCCCTCTTTGTATTCAATTTTACTTACTGATGCTGGTGAACCTAAATATTATGATGAAGTTGTGTAGGTGGATACTAAGATTCAGTGGGAGTTTTCAATGAAAGAAATGGACTCTTTACTGAAGAATAAGACATGGGATTTATGCAAGTTTCCTATAAGTAAAAGAGAATTATGGAATAAGTGGGTTTATAAGTTGAAAGAAGAGGAAGGAGGTAAGAAAAGATTTAAAGCTAGGTTAGTTGTGAAAAGATTTGCATAGAAAAAGGGCATTGATTTTGATGAGATATTTTCTCATGTTGTTAAGATGACTTCTATCCATACTATTCTAAGTCTTGTGGTTGTTGAAGATTTTCATTTAGAGAAGCTTGATGTTAAAAAAACCTTCCTTCATGGTAATTTGGAAGAAGAGATATATATGGCTCAACCATAGGGATTTGCGGTCAAAGGTAACAAGTACTTAGTGTGCAAATTGAAGAAAATTTTATATGGCTTGAAGCAAGCACCTTGGAAATGGTATTTGAAATTTGATATTTTTATGCATGAGCATGGATAAAATAGGTGTCATTCAAATCATTGTGTTTATTTTAAGAGGTTGGATGATGATAGCTACATTATTTTATGTTTATATATTGATGATATGTTTGTATTTGGGTCTAATATGGATCACATTAAAGGGCTCAAATGCCAATTAGCACATGCATTTTCTATCAAGGATTTGGGGGCAGCAAAAAAAATCCTTGGTATGAAGATTTACAGAGATAGGAAGAATAAAAAATTTATGCTATCTGAAACTAATAATGTGGAGAAGCATTTGCAACATTTCTCTATGGAGAATGTTAAAGCTATCAACACACCTTTACCTGGTCATTTGAAGTTGACTAAGGAGATGTGTCCTAAGACATAGGAAGAGGAGGATAAGATGTCTAAGGTACCCTATGCTTCAGCTATAGGAATCTTGATGTATGCTATGGTATGTACTAGGCTAGATATTGCACATGTAGTGGGAGTCATTAGTAGCTATATGAGTCATCTAGCAATTGAGCATTAGAATGTAGTCAAATGCATTCTTAGATATTTGAGAGGAACATCCAATAAGTGTTTACATTTTGGGGGCTCTACTATTGATTTACAAGGCTATGTTGACTCAAATTTTATAGGGAATATTGATACTAGGTGGAGTACTATAGGTTTCATCTTTACTGTTGGTGGGGCAGCCATGAGCTGGGTTTCTAGTTTACAAAAGTTTAATGTTTTATCCACTACAGAGGTAGAGTATGTAGCTGCTATAGAGGTAGCCAAGGAGATGATATGGCTTCAGTTCTTCTTGGAAGAATTGGGACACCCTGAGAAGGATAATTATTTGTTTACCGATAGTCAAAGTGTCATTCATCTTGCAAAGAATTCAGCTTTGCATTCAAAAACCAAACACATACAATTACGATACCATTTCATTCGGTTAGTTTTGGAGGATGGACAGTTAAATCTAGAGAAGATACATACACATGAAAATCCAATAGATATGTTGAAAAAGGTAGTAACAAGGGAGAAGCTAAACTCTAGTTCAACTTTGATTGGTCTTCTAGACTAAACATTAATAAAAGAATAGTAAAGTCCAGGGTGCTTTGATCTAGTGGGAGCCTCATGGAGTAGCAGCCTAGCTATAGGATCAGTCTCCAAGTGGGAGATTGTTGTTTAGTGTGGAGCATGATTATTCCCCAAGTGAGAGATTATTAGATTGTGGTGACTGATGAGTATTTTGGGTCGACATGTAATTTATCAAGATTTTGGGCTGACATGTAATAATTAATTATAACCCTAAAGCGATAAAAATACTTGTATAAAAGAGCTTAGGTTTAGGGATTGTTTTATACTTGTGATGCAAAATTGGTTCTTGCACAACAATATTAAGCTGTAAGGGGTTACAAATTCTAATTAGGTTATAATCACTAGATTTTAATGATACCGAACTTGTTGTTTGGTGGACGTAGCCCAAGGATTGGTGAACCATGTTAAATCTTGGTGTCTTGTGTTCTTTTCTATGTGATCTATTATTTTCTATTATTAGTTATATTTGCATGCAATTGTTATTTTTGTTTGTGGTTTAATCCTAAAAACCACAAGCCTCATTGTGGAAACTATGAAGCAACCTCTCTTGTTGAGGTTTGTCCACACATCTCAGAAAGACCCCATCTATTTCCCTCTTGTACAATTGGCCATCGTAAATGACATACTTAGCTGATTTGATTCTAAGGCCTCACTTCTACTTGTATGTCAATCCATCAAGGGAGTCTCCATAAGTTAGAAAGTAGGAAATCTTTAGACACATCTCTCTTTGAAACACTCTTACCTCTATCAATGACCTCAAACTTTTAAATGGTAAGACTAAAACTTGGAAACAACTTTATAATACAATACTAAAGCTTGTGGGTATCATCGACACCCCAATTTTACTTTCTATTTGGAAGTTTTCTTAGTTACCAATTATTGTGTCAAGTGTTATGAATGTTTTAAAGCTTTCAATCTTTCATGCATGTAATTAGATCAAATTATATTGTGAAGGATTAATTGGTGAAATGAAGTTAAAGTTTTATTGGTTCTTGATTCACCCCTCCCCTCTTAATCACCTAGTCTATCCTACATTTCCAACAATAATATAATACTATCCTGTATAGTATATGATATAAACTTATAATATTAAATATTTGCAAAAATCTATAATTAAAAAGAGAATTAAAAGAAAAATTTGTTTATTTGTCTCATTCTATAACAACCAAAAAGGTATAAAGTTGACAAATAGAATTTTAATCACATGGATCAAGGAGGAGAGAATCTCAACCTCTCACTAAGTTTGAACCTAGACCCTTTAATTTCCATTAGATTCATCTAGTATGGGTGAAAAAGGATCATGTATCTAATATATTAGATACCCCATATAATGGGTATATGATTTTCTTATGTAATGATTGTTTCACTTTGGTATTAGGATTGGGGACAAAATTTCAATACAATTTCTAAAGCATTTTTGGATGTTTATAGACTTTTTGTTTTTTACATCACTAATTTTTGACCCACCATGGTCCTACGCATACCCTAAGACTGAAAAAGAACAAAATAATAACTATAAAGAAGGGGAAAGTTAAATACCTCTAGCATCCTCAAAACTATGGCCAAATATAACAATTAGGTAAAGGGAGAAAAAAAGAAAGAGCTATAAATTCTGGCAAACCCCATCAAATGGAAAAGATCCATGTGCCACCTCTCTTACACCAATGGAAACTGAAGAAAGGGAACAAGCAATAAATCTCAGGAGCATATGTATACCTATAGAGATAGAAGTAGTGATGAGTAAATGAAATGAATAAAACCAAAGAAATGATGACATAGATGTGGAAACTAGTAGCAATCAACAAAACATGCATAATTCCATTTTTAAAATGGGAATAATATGGGGTACAAGATACATAAGAATAGGAAAAGGAAAATTGGTCGACAAAAAGAAATAATGAGAAAAGGGAATCTCCAAAAGGAATAGAAAATAAAGCTGCAGATTTATGTAATTGGATTCTAGATGAATTAAGAGAGGATGAGGAAGAGATCCCTAATGAAGAAATTATAGGAAGTCTACAAAATGCAAGAGACAATCTAGAAAAATTAGGCATTGAAGAAAATATGATAGGCATCCAAACTCAAGATGTGGAAAAAAGTCAAAAAAGAGAGGTGGGAAATCACTAGCTAAGCTCAAATCATCGATAGGAAATGAAGGCAACCAACAAAAGATTGAAGAAATACTAAAAAGTTAGGAAGGGGAAGATCCTTCCCAATGAACAATGATGATAACCACATGGATTGTTAGGGGACTAAATGCCCCTAAAAAGAGGCACTTTCTATAGCATAGTTTAACACTATTTGAATTAGAAGTATTAATAACCCAAGAAACTAAGTTAAATAAGAAAGAAAAGGAAAATTAAGAAAGAGAATTGAAGTTTGGAAAATAGATTTAACAACATCAACATGAGCCTCATGAGGAATTGGTATGATATGAGACCCAAGAAAAATTAGTTATAACACAATAAAATCATTAGATAATTAGATGGGAGGGAAAAATTCAAAACTATAGAAATAATATCCAATCCATACTTATCAATGTACATGGGTGAATACCACCAATAGATAAGAGGAATGTTTGGAAAGATATCAACACCTTTATGGAAACATACAAAACATCCAATTATTGCATAGGGGGAGACTTCAATGCACTTCTGGATTTGGATGAAGAACTAGGAGGAAACCAGATAGTAACAAAAACTATGATAGACTTCAAAGATTGTTTCTTTGTGAAAAAATTACTTGATATGCCACTATCCATAGGTTTATACACATGGAATAACAAAATATTAGGCTAATGTCACTTTGTAGAAAGGTTAGATGGATTCATCTTTAAAGGGAATCTAAATAATTTCAATTTATGCAATACATTCAAAAATAAGTCAAACCCATTAAAAATCCTTATAAATGTGAGAAAATGTCGCTTCTTGATGAAAAATTTATAGGTAACATCAAGGAGTGGTGGACAGAGTGTGATTTTGAGGGATCCAAAATGTTATGTTTTGTATCTAAACTTAAATACTTAAAAGAAAACATCTTCAAATGGAATAAAATCACTTTAACAATGAAGAAGAATTAAAGAAACTTAACAAAGAGGTAATAAAAAATGGTATGGAAGAAGAAAAATAAAACAAAGAAAAGGAACTGCTAACAAAATAAGAAAATATATTAGCAAATGATGAAATCTTCTAAAAGAAAAAATCTAGGAAAACTTGCCTCTTAGAAGGAGACTATAATGCTAAATTTTTCCACAATAGTACTATTAACAATAGAAACATTAATAGAATGACTAAAATTAAAAATAATGTAGGAGATATAGTAGAAGATCCAAAAAAAATATCTAAAGTATTTGTAAACTATTATAAAAATATACTTAACAATTATGAGAGTTCAAACTTAATTGCTCAAAACACCATGAAAAGATCTATTCCTCAAGTAATAACTAAGGAAGATAAGAAAATCTTAAATAAAGCCTTCATGATGGATGAAATCAAAACAATTTTTTTTAGTTTCAATGTTGACAAGTCTCTACGTCCAAACAGATTCCAAACCTTCTTCTTCCAAAAATGTTGGGATATTTTATGAAAGGACCTCTGGGAAGCTATTGAAGAATCTAGGAAGGTAGGATCTTTACTTTTTAGAAATTAACAATGCTTTTATAGCATTAATCCCCAAAAAAGATAAGCATGAAGAACTAGTTGATTTTAGACCAATAGAACTTTGCAATACAATATATAAAATATCATCAAAGGCTCTAGCTGATAGACTCAAAATAATCCTTCCAAAGCTAATCTCAGAAGAACAAAGATGATTTGTACCAGATAGATCTATATTAGATGGCATCATTACAATATAGGAAATAATCCATTCAACATAGTCAAACAAGGAGGCTTGCATGCTAATGAAGCTAGACATGTAAAAATCTTATGATAAGATAGACTGGTGTTTCCTCTATAAAGCATTAGAGTTTTTGGTTTCTCCTGATAATGGATCAACTTAATCTATAATTGTATAGAAACTCCCAAACTATCAATCCTAATTAATGGTACCCCAAAAAAAAATTTTAAATATTTCAAGAGGAATAAGACAAGTGGATCCCATATCCCCATCCCTCTTGATCATAATAGTTGAGGAATTTGGAAGAGAAACTAAAAATGCTTGAGCTAGTGGGATAATAAAAGATGTCAGGGTAACAAAAGGAATCCCTAACATTAGCCATCAAAAATTTGTGGATGATACTATCATCCCTAGAAAAAGAACAATAGTAGAAGCCCAAAACTACAAAAAGATTATTAAAACATATAGAAAAGCCTCAAGACAAATAGTCAACATAGAAAAATTAGAAAAAAAAATTCTTAACACCAAGCCAAAGCTAGAAAGAAAAATTTGCAACATCATAGGATATAAGAAAGGAACCTTCCCATGTAAATATCTAGGAATTCAAGTTGAAAAAAATGAAAGAAATAACATCTTGGAATACTATAATAGATAATATTGACATAAAATTAGAAAATTGGAAAGGGAAATGGCTAACAAAAGCAAAAAGAGAGGCAAAAAAAAAATCAATGTTTAATGAAATACTTACCTACCAGATGTCATTCCTACTACTTCCCAATAGAGAAAAAAAGAAAATCAATTGTAAACTTAAGAATTGTTTTTGGAGTGGGATCAAAGAGAAGAAAGAAAAAGCATTAGTTAAATGGGAAAAAAATTGTAAACACAAAGACAAAGGAGGTTTAGGAATCAAAAATCTAAGTTGGGAAAATGAAGCATTAGGGGAAAAATTAGTCTAGAGAATGTATCACGATTATGAAAACAAATGGATTAAAATATTATACCAAATACACCTAAACAACAAACACCCATTATTATTATTCCAATGCAAAAACCTACCAAAGGGTTCTAAAACTTGGAATTCCATGACGCAATGTTGGCCCCTTATAAGAAAACACCTAACATGAGATATAGGCAATGGTGTAGAGGTTGTTTCATGGGAAGACTTGTGGGGTGGATTGTCTTCCCTAGATAGCTACAACCTCCCTAAAAGAATCAAAGATACTCTTATTGTGCAAAATGGGGAAAATTAGTTAGTAACTATAAACATAAAGTAGAAAGCAACCAAGTAATGAGTTGGGAATGGAAACCTCTTTAAGATCCCAATATAACTAAACAAGAAAAATTAGCATATAATAAATTCATAAGACAAAGGCAAAGAAATCATAAAGAGAGAAAGGATAGAATAATTTTGGTTGCGTCACAAAATAGGAAATATAGTGAAAAAAAAGGGCTACGGAAAAATCTCAAATTCTTAAAGATGGGAATAGATAGGGATATTCTTATATTTTTGTTGGGATTGAGTTTTTCTTCCCAAAGCTAGAATATTCCTCTAGAAACCATACAAATAGGATCTTTACAATAGACAAGTTTACAAAATTGGGTTTTGAAGGGTCATCAAGATGTCCCCTTTGTAAAAATGACTCAAAGATCGCTAAAAATCTACTATATCAATGTTCCTTCAAAAAATCATGGTGGTATTGGCTTTGTAAAAAACCTAACTAGCTCTTTGCTTCTTCAAAAACACTATGGGATCATTTAATGAGCTAGCCCAAAAATGGATACTCCAAGATATATAACAATCTTTGGAAACTTTCACCATCCATCTTACTCTAGAAATTTGGAAAGAGAGGACTAGGAGAATCTTTTTTAAACAAAATTTATCAATACATTCCCTTCTCAACAAAATAAAAGCATGCATAACAAAATTTATGAAGAATGACCTAAGAAATTCAATCCAAGAAGAAGGATCCTTCTTAGGATGGGATGAAAACATATGGAAAAATTGGTGTGAACTTATAAATTCCCTATCTAGACAAAATTGTAGATGAGAACCACCACCTATGGAATGGGCTTCCTCTAATTCTCTCTAATATTTGTAGCTATCCATTGTCTTAATTCACTTAAGTTCTTAAACTTTCCTCCAAGAACCAAAATATTTGATACCAATTTTTGATATCTACAAGTATGGTAAGGTACTAAGGGGCAGGGGAGGGGGTGAATCGATACCATAAGTGTATCACACTCAAACACTTTCTTCCTTTTTTTGATTGATTGCTAACTTAAGTAATTTAACTGGTAGTTTTTCTCCATATACCGATAGTTAGTGATCTTCCAACAATGAAAATAAAAAAATTAAACCATAAAATTTAAATACATAACACACTGGGTTTGGTATCACAAAAAACCCTTGGTCATACGAAAAAACTGTGTTGGGGACTATACCCACAACTAATCACCATAGTAACAAGGTGCTTGGTTAAAAGCTTTACAATAATATCATCCTCTAAATGACTACACTATTAAAAGTGTCTAATACACTGCTAAGAGTATCAAGAGTCCTATTATAAACTACTCTATTAAGAGATTTTATCCCACTTTTATAGTGTTCACCTAATTAAAAGATTTATGTAATGAGTCCAAACTAGAACTACAAAATCTTGTTAAAGACCTCCATGTTAAAGAAATTTTGTTGGTGTAAATAAGTATTTACTAATGAGCCTAATTATTGCCTCTAATTTATGTTAATTTTAAATACTCTATTTTAATACTACCAAGACATTTGTGAACATATGTTTAGTTGAACTTATGATTAAGTCCAGATAGAACCGTTAACCCATGGGTAGATAATATGTCATATTTTGCCAATATTACACATATAATGTAGTATTTCATATAACCATCAGAATGTATGTTCTAATATTTGGGTTTAATTTGATTATTGATTATTTGCAAATATTTGTGCATCATAACTAACTTGTTAGGGAAGAAGCTGGAGTATGGTCAATAGCATTCAAGAAGGATTGTTAAGGCCCAAATGTGGTGGAAGAACCATAATGATACCATGAGACATGGCTACTACAAAGGAGGAGCTATTATTTAAGGAATGAAGGGATAAAGTGTTAGCATATTCCCTTTGCATTTACTATTGTGCTGAATTGGTTATCTAGACTTTATTGCTTGTACCATGAGCTATTATATTTTCTTCTTCTTGTTTAGTAGATTTGTTGTCAGTTTGTTTTCTTTCCTATTTTAGAATAAGTATCAATTGTCTATTTAGGGGGATTGAATTGATAGTTTTTAGAGGTTAGAGAAAATTTTATAAAAAAAACATTGTTGGCTCTCATAGCAAATTGTTTGACAATTTTATGTATTGTTCTTATGTAAGGGGTTTTGGAATATAATGAAGTAATTCTTGGTTTACATTCTATGTTAGTAGATTAGTAGAAGAAAACCAAGTAGACACACTTGGGAGGTGGATTAGAATAGAGTAGTGTATATTTACTTTTATTATTTCAAGTAGAAGTTATAAGTTTATTCCTGCAGCATCATACTTTGTGAATGTTCCTACAACATTTGCAAGAGCAGTTATAGTGGATGCTCTGAGCATTTAATTGTATTCCCAACATTCATTTTAGTAAAGAGTTAGATGTGTAGCTTTCCTACAACACTAGTGTAGATTCTTTCTTTGCATTTTACTTTGTTGCAGCATAATTCTAATGGCTCCTTAAGAAACCTAGTGCATATACCATGCCAACCATTTCAAGTATACATCCCTAGGTTGACAAATTAAATGCACCTCATGGTGGGGAAGTAATCCTTAGATTGAATATACTCTTCCTAAGTAAGGCCTTGGGCATGATTATCACACACCTACTGTGAGGTGGACCATTTATTGGTGCCATTGTTAGGGATAGTGTCAAGCTAGGAACATCTTTTTGGGTCATAGTTTTTTTTCTAGTTAAGCTTTTAGAGAATTATAGTCCTAAAAGTTTCTCCACAAGTCTAAAAAGTTTAATTGCATGCATCAAAGAGGAAGAAAACAAGATGAATATGGCATATTTATTCCATGGGAATCTATTAATTTGAAAGAAGAAATTAAAAAAGAAGTTCAGTTGCCTTTTGAAGATGCAATTCCTAATTTTCAAGAAGGATCTTCCTCTAGAGTAGAACCCTTGGACACAAGCAAAATTTACCCTTTTGCTAAAATTTTGGCCAGCTTTCTTGATAGTTTTGGTCCAAATCCACCTATTGTTAATAATCTCATAGCCAATGCTCCTTTTTAGTAACAACCCCATAATCAAATACCTTCAGTAATGGCACAACCCACTTTTCCATTTCCTCTCCCAAGCCTCATAACCAATGCTAATCTCAAAAATATACCTGCAACTACTCTTCCAAAGTTTTATGGCCTTGTAAATGAGGATCTGTCATATCATTGACTATAACACTAATGTCCACAAGCTCAAGTTGTTTCTAGCAACCTTGAAAGAATCAGCCTTATGATGGTTCATGTGCTTAGGAGCCAATGCAGCTGGTACCTAGGATGAAATGCAAAATCTATTCCTAGAAAAATACAAAGAGTACTACAAAGGGAATGATCCAAGAGGAGATGACATCTTTATAATATCACAAAAGGAGGATGAAACATTGGAAGACTATGTTTGACATTTCTTGTATACACTATAGAAGAACCCCTAGAATGTACTAGCAGAGAATTCACATAAACTAGTCTTCTTGAGAGGGGTAAACGATAATTGTCTAGAAGCACTAGACCTGATGGTTGGTGGTAATGTATACCAATCCTCTTGGGATGACCTCAAGAAATTTTTTCTTAACCACTCAAGGTCAACTGTGAAGAAAGGCAGGGGATACCATTCCACAACTACTAAAGGGATCAGTTAGGGCATTTCAAAGCTCAAGATATCTAATCTACTCTTAGATTCTAAGTAGGACATCATAAATGATGTTTCTACACATCTCGAGATAATGACTACAAAGAAGAAACATGTGGAGACTGAATCAGAATTGGCAAAGTACTATCTCACTACCACAAACAGAAGTAAGATTGCGCATATAAACTGGTAGCCAACCTAGAGAATCAACATTTTCCAATAAAGTACATGAAGATAGACAAGGACAATGATCAAGTATTCTTCATTTCTCAACATTGACCATGGGATTCAAGGAAAGGTATGCTCAAGATCCTCTACAATTTTCAAATCCTTACAATAATCAATGCAAAACCAAAGCTATTAGAATCCTTCTCACTACTCCCAACCTTCAACTAGTGGAAAAACCAACAAAACAACCAATGGTCTAACCAAAAAAACAACCAATGGAAAAACCAACATAATCAATGGCAACCACCATAAGGAAATTGATAGCAATATAACCAATGGAGGGGGCCTCCACAATGGCATAACCAAAATCCTGGTAACCCATAACTACTGCCTTTAATCCAACAACCTCCAATAATGCCACATCCTGTAGCAAATAATATTAATCCTAAGCCAACCTAATTGCCTACTCAATCTCATCCAAATCCAAACAAGAAACAACATCAAATTTACACTACAAATACTCAATAGTGCCCTACATATTCATTAGAGGTATCCTACACCCATTTAAGATGGGGTACAACCTTGCCTACACCAAAATACCCTATTATCACAGAAGTTGTGCACACTCCTGTAACACCCCTTCTAGAAGTTATATTGCCAAATACCAACTTGCTAATTGATGTACCTAGTAGGACTACTGACCATACCATTGTAAATCCTCCCTTTCCACATCATCTAAATAAAGAGAAATCTATATCCCAAAAGGAAGAGACATTTGATATTGTTGAGAAGCTAAAAAACATGCACATCCAGATTGCTCTATTTCAAGCTATCAAGGACATCACTCTTTATGGAAAGGCTATTAAGGAAGCATGCCTTAAGAAGCCAAGGTAGAAGAAGAAATATCCTCAAATAGTCCATGTTGTTAGGCAATAGATCCTCAAATGGTCCATGTTGTCAAGCAATTAGCAAATATCATGTTAGGGAAGTTAATGATACCAAAGTATTCAGATCCTGGTAGTCTAGTAGTTAATCTAATCATAAATAGATAGGCTATGAAAAATGCTTTAGTTAATTTAGGAGCAACAATAAATGTGATTAGTAAAGATACAATGCATAGGTTATGTATGGAAGGCTTAAGAAAAAATCCCAAAGTGTTACAACTTGTTGATAGTTCAACTGTCACTCCAGATGGTCTCATGCAAGATGTGATAGTAACTTTAAATTCATGGGAATATCCTACTGATTTTGTTATCTTATCACCTAAAGTAAAACTCATTGACTATCTTGTCATATTAGGGATACCCTAGTTAGCTACCACCAATGCTAAAATTAGTTGCAGATCAGATAGAATAACAATTTCAAATGGTCAAACCATAAGGAATCTAGAGCTACATCCACTTGCCCAACCCGAACTAGACTTGGGAGAACCTATTTGGCTATATTTAGGAGATGAAGAGGAAGAATTAAATTTTTTAGCTCAACTTGTGATGTTGCATAGGCAATCTTTTCTAAAAATGTAGGAAGAAGATGATGTAGTATAGATCATTCTTACCAATGAATGTTTAGTGGCCAGAGATATTTCCAAAAGCTCTGTCTTACAACTATATACCTATGAAGACTATATCTACCCAACAAGCCCCAAGATAATTGACAAGTTACTACCAAGTGAAGTAGCCACAAGTCAAGTACCAAAAGTGTCATTGGTAGAATTTACAACTACTGTGAAACTTTCTCTTGGTCATAATCTCCATGTAAACAAGTTGTCCATATCACAATTGAAATTGTTAACCAAGCTCCTCAATCACCATGAAAAAACCTTTTCTTGGGAATATAATAATATGGTAGGATTGAGCCCTAAACTCTAAACCAATAGGATATACATCAATGATTGAAGCTTGCCACTCTGTCAGCCTTTGAGGAGAACAAATCTAGCATTGTAAAAAATAGTTAAGACTAAGTTATAGAAGTTGTTGGATGTTGGATTCATCTATCCAATCTCTGATAGAAAATGGGTATCATCATTAGTTATTGTACCTACAAAAGGAGGAAAGTGGTAGATATGTGTAGATTACAGAGAATTAAATAATGCCACAAAGAAGGATCACTTTCCTTTACCCTTTATTGATCAAGTCTTGGATACTTTAGCTGGAAAGGAATACTTCTCATTTCTAGATGGATACAATGGATACACTCAAATAAGTATTTCTCTAGAAGATCAAGATAAGACCACATTTAAATTTCCTTGGGGTATCTATTCTTATTCTATATTACCATTTGGCTTATGCAATGCACCTTGCTACTTTCTAGAGAGAAGTAATCAACATCCTTGCTGCCATATCACATGATTGCATGGAGATATACATCGATGACTTCACTACATTTGGTGTCACATTTGAGGAAGCTTTGGAGGATTTGGAGAAAGTACTAATCCGAAGTGAAGAGCACAACCTATCTCTCAATAGTGAGAAATGATTTCTGATGATGCAGGAAGGCGTGGTATTAGGACATTTTATCTCTAAAGCTAGAATCTAGGTAGACCCAACAAAAGTAGAGGTAATTCTCACACTCCCTACTCCTACAAAGAAAAAAGAAGTCAAATATTTCCTAATACATGCTAGCTATTATAGGAGGTTTATTACGAAATTTAGTCAAATAGCTAGTCCTCTTTATACTTTGGTTACCAAAGAGTTTGAATTTTTTTGGACAAAGGAATGTGATGACTCCTTCCTGGAGCTCAAGTCATTGTTGACAACTGAACCAATACATAGGGGTCTTGATTGGACTTTTCCCTTTCAAATACATACTAATGCTTCTGACTATGCCATAGGTGCAATCCTAGGAAAAAAATCTCAACATCTTGAAAATTAAATATACTATATCAGTAAGAGTCTTCATGGACCAAAGTTAAACTATACAATGAACAAAAAAGAACTATTGGCAGTAGTTTATGCTCTAAAACAATTATCGCATTACATAACTAGTTATCCCATATTTTTTCATACTAATCATGTAGTAATTAAGTATCTCATGAACAAACCTACTATTATAGGAAGGCTAGCAAGATGGCTACTTCTTTTACAAGAATTTGATATTACAATCATTGACAAACCTGGGAAAGCAAATGTGGTAGTTGATTATCTATCAAGAATACACCTAGATGAAGATGATAATACTTTGATAGATGATACATTTCTAGATGAACATTTGTTTCAAATTACTATCAAAACCCCATGGTATGCATACATTTCTAACTACATTACAGCTAATAAAATGCCAACACATTTCTCTTACAAGGAAAAGAGGTTGCTTGTATAGAAAAGCTTTCATTTCTCTTGGATTGATAACATGCTATTTTACATTGGACCTAATCAAGTTATGAGGAGATGTGTTAGAGAAGATGAGACATATGAAATTCTACATGCATGTCATAATGAACCATGTGGAGGGCATTTTGCAACTAAAAGAACAATATTGAAGATTTTAATAACTGGTTACTATTGGCCTACACTTCATAAAGATGTAGCCAACTATACATGGAAGTGTGATAAATGTCAGAGGATGGGCCGACCAAAAATAATAGATGAAATGTGTCTCAATTCACAAATGGTGTTGACACCATTTTAAAAATGGGGCATGGACTTCATTGGTCTAATAGATCCTCCATATAATGGGAATATATCCTTGTATGCACTAACTACTTGACAAAATGGTTTGAAGTCAAAGCCATGAAGCATGCCCGTGATCATAAAGTTGCCAAATTTCTATATGAAGACATCTTTACCTAATATGGCATACGTAGAGAACTTATTACTGACCAAGGTGCTCAACTCACTTCTAATCTTATCACAGAACCCATGAAGGAGTATAATATAAGACACTAGAAATCAAGCCCCTATCACTCTCAAACTAATGGACAAGAAGAAGTTACAAATCAGGAGATAGAAGCCATCTTAACAAAGACAGTTCATTTGCACTGCAGGGATTGGAGCAACGGACTACTAGAAGTTGTTTAGGCATACTGAACAACATGGAAGACTACCACAAGGTTCACACCATTTGAACTATTTTACAAAAAAATAGAAATGCTACCTATTGAGTTTGAAGACAAAAATTTAAGAAAAACACTAGAGTTAAACATTGACCTTCCTGCAGCACAGAGAGAGTGCCTACTACATCTTAATTCTTTGGATGAAATGTGCAAGTTTTCCTTGAAACACACAAAAATCATATAGAAGAAAAGGAAGCAATGTCACAACTCTCATATTAAGAGTAAGCAATTTCAAATTGGTGACTAGGCATTGCTTTATGATCCTAGATTTAAAGACATACCAGGCAAGCTGCAGACACGATGGTTGGGTCCTTATGAAATAAGTGATGTATTTGTGAATGGAGCCATCCAATTAACCATAATTGATCTAGTACGCTCAAGTTATTAGTTAATGGACATCAGATCAAGTTGCATAAATGGCCCCAAATAGAAGAAGACTTCTTGCAACAATTTCAACAACCAATTTCAAATGCGCAATAGGTAACACTTCCTACAACAAAAAGTGTTGACCTCCTATCTGCATCTCTTCAATAAAAAATTCTTTGAGCATGCCCATAATAAAAAAATTATGTCCACATAAAGTTCAAAATTACCCATTCACTCTCTAATTTCTTCTTTTTTAAATCATCTCGTTTCTTTCTCTGCCACCCACCCATCTTCCATGTCATCATTTTATAATGCTTTCAATAACACAACAAGTTTGCTGACATAAGCTATCACTATGGACCTTTGACTCTCACCACCTTCAATCAGCACATGCCATGATCAATTAGTAGGTATAATCTTTTCACATTTTATTCATTTTTAGCACATAAATTTTTTTGGTTATATCTATTACTGCATTAAATATATTAATGCAGCATTCTGCTAATTCCATACCTCGTGCCAAGTATGAAAAATGAGGACACTTGTCCATGTTTCATAAGGGTAGGGAAGGTTACTAATTCCCAATAAAATTTCTATTTATTCATTGAAGATCCTCAAATCTGTTCACTCTCTTTGTTTAATTAAAACCCAGTTGCCATAGTGCGCAAGTGTCAAGTGTCATACCCGTATTCTCGAATAATTCCTCATTGTCAAACTATGATGTGAACCAAATTCAATTTTGGATTATTTTAGCATATTTATGATTTATTTCCATTAAAACCACATTATTATTACTCATGATGTATTTCTCATGATAGAAATTCATAGAAAAGAATGTGAAATGTGAAAATGGTTCATGGTTTTCAAAAACAAAAACAAAGTCTAAATTCATACAAGGGAAGAAGGTAATTTTGCAAATAGAGTAGAGATTGAAATTAGCAAGCACAAATGGGGGGATAGTTGTAGCAATGAGAACTAGTGGAAAATAGTGTTTTACTTTCCAATGTAGAGGTAGTGAGAAGATTTAACACATGTGGCTAGTTAGGATATTTATTGAAACTAATAGAGTATGATGAAGAAGTATCTACTAAATGTATACATACATTTGAGAAAGGTGAAGCAATAGTATGGATATTGATAGTTATTGCCATAGAGGAGCGAATAGTGGAAGTAACTGGGCTACCAACAGTAGGAGAACACTACCCCAATACACATGATGCAAGATTAGCTAGGGCACAATTTTTCATACCAAGGGACCCTCCTTTAGATATCACCAAGAAAGGATGCAAAAGAATGTCTCTTCTGCCATTGTACAATGAGTTGGCCATATATATTGTCAAGCATTTCACCTGAGAAGGAAGATTTTCATATTTGCATGTACATCATTTTAAGTTGCTTAGTTATGTGAGGCATAATTTTCTAGTGAATGTTCCCAATTTTTTGTACAATATGTTATGCATTAGTGCTAAGGAAACCCATAAAGGAAAGGACAACTCTATTACTCACTATGCCCTAATCAAATTGCTCATAGAGAGATCTCTTAGGGATGCATCTCCATGTCATGAGTAGAAATTTTCTAGCATAAGACCCTACAACCTTAGTTGCCCCTAATGAATAGCCTAGCGAAGAAAATGTAATTCCCATTGACGCAACTACTGAGCAAAGCACTTAAGGTGTAGAAGCTAAAAATGTGCAAGAAAATGCCTTTACCTGCTCAAAAGAGAAATATACCTACCTCTACTCGAGCAAAGAGAAAATAGAAATTTCCAAAAGAAACCTCAGCTCCGGTAGCAAAAAAATAAAACCTTATAAACTCAAAGCAAAAGAAAACAAAGTAAGGTCCTATAGCAGCCACTTCTACAGTAGAGACACTAAAAAGGGTTAGTAGGAAAATACCATGGTGCTTGAAGAAACCTCTGTGTCCATAAAAACTTAATCCACTTCACCCAAACCATCTAATGAAGAATCCCCAATACAAGTTGTGTCAGATGATTCCCCCAATCAACTTGGAATTCTAGACATTCCTCAAACCCCTAATAAGGAATGTAAGGTTGAGATGAAGGAAAGCAAAGATAATTCCCTAGCAAGCCAACAAGATACTCCAGGCTAGAAAGAAGAAAAAGCCCCAATAATGCATTAGTTAACCTATTCAAAAATAGCCCTAGTTCCTTACAAGCAAACATGGTTTCCAAATTTCTTAGAATAGTCATGGAGGGAAGAAAAATAATTGGGAAGAGGAAAGTGGCCCAATTACCCTGCAAATGCTTCTTTTTTGGTTACATAATAAACATGTGATAACAATAGCCTTATGGAAAGCGGAGAAAAAGGAAATGAAGAAGGTAATAGCAGATCAAGGAGAAGAAATTTTAGACTTGAAAGAGAAATTGGCAAAATAGAAGCAAAAGATGGATCATGCCCTCAAATTGGTTGATCAAATAATTACTTGCAAGCCACCACCTAGGATCCATGCTATTTATTTGAAAGAATAATTCCTTTTATTCTAGCTGATGATGACCCTATAAGACATAAATGAAAATTCAAGTCAACCTAGGAATTATATGGTTTGTACCAAACTCTTCCATTCGGGCAACAAAATTTACTCTATGAATTGTATGTGCACAATTTCATTATCCCTATAGAAACTTAATGGAATCCTTTACCTTACATAGGGGATATACACCTTAGGGCCCTGATGTTGTAGATGCATAATGAAGCTAATTATAATAGACAATTGAACAATTACAGAGATGAGGGAAGAACAAAACCCCCATAGGTTGTAGGAGGACCATAGAAGGGAATTCTAGGAGAGAACATGAGGATTTTTCATGTCCCCTTTTCAAATAATTAAAAAATAATAATCTTTGCTAAGGCAGGCAGGCCCAAGAAAGTGAAGTTTCGGAAAAAGGGGGTTAATCTTTGGAAACCATTGGACTAATAAATGAAAATTATTATTAAAATATGTTTCATTAACCTCTCTTGGAAATGAGTTACGGTTATGCCCTCTTTTAAGGGGTTTGGAGGCATTTTGGGTGAATTCTAGAACTTGATTTTTGCTCATTCTTTGTTATTCTTCAAGGGCTACCAAACCTGTGGAGAAAGAGACCCAAAAATGGGAGTTTATAGGTTTCCAGGGAGACCCAAGAATGGGAGTTTGTAGGTTTCTAGGAAGGCTAAGGATGGGATTTTGAATCCATTCCATGTGCATTCTCATACAGAGTTTGCCTTTGTGCTGAACAGTGCAGATTTGTGGATTTTCAGGTGTGTTTTTTGTATGAGTTTGGTGTTTTCAGTTGAGTATTTCATATCAGTTTGGGTTGCTGATGTATTTTAGACTTTAAGGTGTTAAAATAGAGCTGAATATATATATTGGGATGTGATTAAACTTCTGAGATAGATTATTAGTTTTTTTGTGGTGTTTCCGGGCATTTTGTGTTAATTTCGGGAGCCCAATGAGCATAGTTTTTGTCCTACATTTGAGAACTGTTGTGTAAAGGCTATATGGATCTTGAAATGTCATTTTGTAGGCTGTTATGCTGCTGAAATTTTTGTAAAAATTTTCATTTTCAGATTTATTAATAATTTGTGAAGTTGTGAAGCTTTTGGCACTATTTTCAGCATACCCGATTTGGGGTTTCTTGAGAAATTTGGTGGATCTTTGTGATATTAGTTGTTTGATCTTAAAGATCTGATTAGAGGTTGGAAATATCATAAAAAACCAGTAAAGGGACATTTTAGTGGTATCAGAGCCATGATCTTGCCAACCTAAGGGTTTGTAGAAGTTTGCATGTCAGTTTTGACAACTACCCAGATCTTGCATGTCAGTTTTGACAACTACCCAGATCTTGCATTTCAGTTTTGACAACTACCCAGATCTTGCATGTCAGTTTTGATAACTACCCAAATCTTGCATGTCATAATTTATGGTTGTATGTTGCTTCCAATCAGCTGGATGTCAAAATTTATGGTCGCATTCTACTTCTAATCATTTGCATGTTA
Organism: Cupressus sempervirens; assembly: GCA_028749045.1. Lineage (NCBI taxonomy): Eukaryota > Viridiplantae > Streptophyta > Pinopsida > Cupressales > Cupressaceae > Cupressus > Cupressus sempervirens. The sequence goes on along the minus strand of CM053784.1, from coordinate 358,410,369 downwards.
GTTCTTGGTGAATTTGGTGGTTGCATGTTGCTTCTAATCAACTGCATGTCAAAATTTATGGTTGCATGCAACTAAGTGAAAGAGAAAAAATATATTTTCAGCGAGAAAAGAATAAAGAAATTTTGATCAAACCTCCAGTTGAAAGTAAAAGTACAAAATCCAAGGAAGGGAAAAGTATGGCTGATCCAGATGAGATGGCAAAGAAATTCTTCCAAGATATCCAAAATACTCAGAAGCAAACAGTGGATAGTTTGGCAGAAACTAGAGAGGCTTTGCAAATATTGAGAGAAAAACTACAAGGAGTTGCATCTATTAATGAGAAAGGGAGCACTTTAGAGGAGCCAAGAAATCTGAAATCCACACCACCTAAATCAACCAAAACTATTTTCTTTCCTGCAGATGAGCCACCAGTACCAAATCCAGCCATTAATCCTATGGAAGAGGTTACAGATAACTTGATTACATTAAGAGCTACTTACAATGGCTTAGATGATGACTTTTGTAGTTCGGTTCCTTTTAGAGAATATGTGGATATGATGAACACTTTGATGCCCAAGAAAGAGTATAGAAGGGAGCATGACATAAGTGGAAGAGAGCTCAAAAATAAAATAAGCAAGTTTATAGCACCTACTTTTGATGGAACAAATAAAATTTCACCTAGAGCATGGCTACAAAAATTACAGACCTTCTTCGCACTTAACCCCATGAAGGAGAGTGATGCTATTCAAATTGCAAGTCTACACTTGGAAGATGTAGCCTATGATTGGTGGTATCATGAAATGACTACTCAAGGTCATGATCAGGTAACTACATTTGATGATTTTATTCAAAGAGTGATAGATAGATTTGACCTCAAGGATGATGATTATGAGGATGTTGTTGTGCATGATGGTGAGATACTTTATAGAGATGAGCAGACATTGAGCATTCATGACTTTTCTGAGAGAGAGTACCAGGTACAGTTAGATGTTTCATCACATGAGGTTGAGGCTAGTAGTACTTCACATGATTTATCCTGCAAGTTGAAGGTGAGTGAAGGCAATATTGTGACTACATTATCTCATCATGACAGGTATGTGAAATTAGTTGGTATTGGTCATATTACTCAAGTGAAGATTTTTCTTGAGTTACCAGCTGATTATAGTTTACGGATATGGACTTGAGATTTTTATATTGGCATTTGGGATTCAGTTGACTGGAAATCTTTAACACTTTTTGGTAGTAGTGATTGTTTGGGTGCTATCATGGATTTGATTAGTAGATTGCATGGTGTTTTCTTTTCTTGTGCCAGGAGCTTATCTGATGTTGGTATTAGTTTTTATACACCGATGTTGGGCTTTGTTCATATATCCAGTCGACCATACTTGCTGGAATGTGTTGATGATATTTCATATTTGGTAGTGTGTACAGATGAGTCCCAGGATCATATTGGCATTGATGACATCCAGGAGGATGCAATGGGCAGTTTTGAAGACTTAGTTTCCTTGGGTACATAGGAGTTGGACAGCAGTGCTAATGTTTTTGATACTCCGTATGTTGATATGAGCTTTAGATTTGATTCACAGGATATGGATGGTAATACTCTAGAGACTAGTAACTTTGAGGATACTCCTTTAGACAGTGCATCAGAGGAGGTTTGTAGGAGACAGTCAAGCCAGTGTCATCATGTGTCTAATCAGTTGAGAGTTAGTGACCAAGACATTGCTATCACTTGCCAGCATTTCGATGTTGCTCATCAGTTGTTAGCAATTTATGGATGGGGTTCTCCTACTAGTGATGAGCAAGAAGGCAGTCATCTTTCCTTGATAGAGATCCACTCTTTATGGGAGGCTATTCAGATTTTGAGACAGAATTATATGCAGTTGGTAGCCAATGGAGATTATCTTATGGAGTGGGGCAGTATAGCATATGATGCATTTTTGGCCAAGGAAGATGAGGTGAGTGAGCTTACTCAGCAGCTTGAGGTGACTTCTGAGATTCTTGAGAGTACACTGTTGGATTTCAAGGAGTCACAATTTCATTTGGCTAAGGTGACCATGGAGTTAGAGTGACTACAGTCTTTACCTAATTCTATACATTCACACGCTGTGGTGTTTGGTGATCCGAGGATGTCCATGGCCAAGATTGTCAGAAACAATGGAGATAGGGATGCATCCATCCCTGATACTAACATTGGCATATCAAGTTCATTCCCACTAGAGTCAGGTTCAGTTGAGTTGGGTGTTGTAGCAGATTGTTGTATGCCTGACATGGTGGTGGCCTCTAGTACTGATGGCACGAAGACTAGAGATGTATCAAAGATCATGTGTGATGTTGGTGAGTCGGTAGTTGGCATGGTTTCAGCTACTAATACTACTCCCTTGGTGATATCTTTGGAGGTAGTAGTCAGTTCCAACATGGTTAATGATCAATTGCAGTTAGTTTCATCTAGATTACAGTATGAGCCACTGACTAAGATTGGCGAATTCTATCGGCATTACACTATGAGTTATGCTCATCAATTTACCTTTGATGACCATGTTGATGAGATGATGATACAGAGATGTACTTTGGTTCCTAGTGCTTATCATAAGTTATGGGACAATTTGATGCCTCAAGATGAGAGTTGTGATGGGCATGACATGGTGATAGGTTCTGCAGTTGACAGCTTGATAATATGTGACTTAGAGCAGGAGTTTGGGAGTGATGCTTTAGTGGGTGTTGTTATTAATTCTACTCCTTTGGCTATAACATCTCCTGACTTAGCTAGTGATCAGTCACAGTGGGTTGTATCACTTGTTCATGGTGAGCTGTTGACTGAGGTTGGTTTTTTTAATCAACATTATATTGCAGGGTATGTACATCAATTAGCATTTGATCCTTGTTTTTAGGAGTTGATGGCAGGCAAATTTGGTTTGGATTCCATTTCTTACTCTTTATCTTGTAATGTATTTTCACCATCAGCAGTGCATAGGAGTTATGGTTATGAGATAGTGGCCGGTGATTTGTAGAGTTGTGTTGACTGCAGGAGTTGTACAGTGTGTGGATTCTCCATACTTGGTATAGTTTCATTCGAGAGCGTTCACCATTGTTGTAGAGTTGGATTGTATATTTCGTATAGGCTAGTGGGATGCGTTGATGGTATTGACTGTGTTGGTAGTTTGATTTGTCCACTTTACTTGGGTTCTGATGTTCTAAGAGTTTGTGTCTCATGGGTTTTTGACTATGGTAGTGGTGATTTTGGAGTTTGTTTGAGCTATAATTGTCAGTTTGATTATGGATTCCTCTTGGTCATATTGCAGAGGATATTGTAGGAGCTTGTGTTAATTGGTAGTAGTATAGTTCATGACTACATTTGGGATCCAGGTGGATTGATTGGTTTATTGTTCAGCCATTGCTTGAGGACAAGCACTGTTTGGGAGGGGAGGACTTGTCATGTCCCCTTTTCAAATAATTAAAAAATAATAATCTTTGCTAAGGCAGGCAGGCCCAAGAAAGTGAAGTTTCGGAAAAAGGGGGTTAATCTTTGGAAACCGTTGGACTAATAAATGAAAATTATTATTAAAATATGTTTCATTAACCTCTCTTAGATGTGAGTTATGGTTATGCCCTCTTTTAAGGGGTTTGGAGGCATTTTGGGCGGATTCCAGAACTTGATTTTTGCTCATTCTTTGTTATTCTTCAGAGGCTGCCAAACCTGTGGAGAAGGAGACCCAAGAACGGGAGTTTTCAGGTTTCCAGGGAGACCAAAGAATGAGAGTTTTCAAGTTTTTAGGAAGGCTAAGGATGGGAGTTTGAAGCCATTCCATGTGCATGCTCATACAGAGTTTGCCTTTGTGCTGAACAGTGCAGATTTGTGGATTTTTGAGTGTGTTTTTTGTATGAGTTTGGTGTTTTCAGTTGAGTATTTCATATCAGTTTGGGTTGCTGCTGTATTTTAGACTTTAAGGTGTTAAAATAGAGCTGAATATATGTATTGGGACGTGATTAAACTTCTGAGATAGATTATTAGTGTTTTTGTGGTGTTTTCGGGCATTTTTGTGTTAATTTCGGGAGCCCGATCAGCATAGTTTTTGTCCTACATTTGAGAACTGTTGTGTAAATGCTATATGGATCTAGAAATGTAATTTTTTAAGCTGTTATGCTGCTGAAATTTCTGTAAAATTTTTCATTTTCAGATTTATTAATAATTTGTAAAGTTGTGAAGCTTTTGGCACTATTTTCAGCATACCCGATTTGGGGTTTCTTGAGAAATTTGATGGATCTTTGTGATATTAGTTGTTTGATCTTAAAGATCTGATTAGAGGTTGGAAATATCATACAAAACCAGTAAAGGGACATTTCAGGATTCTATTACACCTTCATGAGTAACAAGCAAGGGATGACTGAAGTTGGATATTTCTGATCAATGACTAGAAGATTTAATGCTTGAAGACAAGCATTAAAATCACTAAGGGGAAAATGATGAGGCTAATTATTGCCTCTATTTTATGTTAATTTTAAATATATTTTTTTAATACTGCCAAGGGATTTGTGAACTTATGTTTAGTTGAACTTATGATTAAGTCAAGATAGAATCATAAACCCATGGGTAAGTAGTATGTCATATTTTGCCAATATTATACATATAATGTAATATTTCATATAACCATCAAAATGTGTGTTCTAATATTTGGATTTAATTTGATTATGCTTATTTGCAAATATTTCTACATCATAACTAACTTGTTAGGGAGGAAGCTAGAGTATGGTCAACAACATTCAAGAAGGAACGTTAAGGCCTAGCTACGATGGAAGAACCATAATGATACTATGAGATATAGTTGCTACAAAGGAGGAGGTATTATTCCAAGAATGTAGGGATAAAATTTTACTATAATCCCTTTGCATTTTCTATTGTGTTGAATTGGTTATCCAAACTTTATTGCTTGTATTACGAGCTATTATATTTTCTTCTTCTTATCTAGCAGATTTGTAGTCAATTTTTTTTCTTTCTTATTTTAGAATAAGTATTGATCCTCTATTTATAGGGATTGAATCCATAGTTTTTAGAGATTACAGAAAAGTTTATTTTAAAAAAAATATTGTTGGCTCTCGTAGCAAATTGTTTGACAGTTTTATGTATTGTTCTTATGTAAGGAGTTTTGGAATATAATGAAGTAATTCTTAGTTTACATTCTGTGTTAGTAGATCAGTAGAAGCCAACCAAGGGGGGCCACTTAGGAGGTGGATTAGACTAGATTAGTGTAGATTTACTTCTAGCATTTGTAGTATTTTAGGTAAAAGTTATAAGTTTCTTCCTATAGTATCTTACTTTGTAAATGTTCCTACATCATCTACAAGAGTAGTTATAGTGGATGGTTTGAGTTGAAATATAAGTTAGCATTTAATTGTATTTCCAGCATTCATTTTAGCAAAGAGTTAAATGTGTTACTTTCCTATAGCACTAGTGTAGATTCTTTCTTTGCATTTTACTTTCTTGCAACATAAGCATAATGGCTCCTTAAGAAACCTAGTGCATATATCATGCTGACCATTTCAAGTTGATGTCCCTGGGTTGACAAATTAAATGCACCTCATGGTGGGGGAAGTAATCCTTAGCTTAAATATATTATTCCTAAGTAAGGCCTTGGGCATGATTATCACACACCTATTGTGAGGCAGACCATTTACTATTTACACTTTACTTAAGTTTACTTAGGATAATGCATTTTCATATTAGTTTCTATATAGACACCTTGGATTTTTCATATTCACATGAGTTGTCATATAAACAACATAGTAGTTTTCACTCCAATTGAACACATGTTGTCTACTACATCTCTTTATGATATACACCTTTACATTCTTATCCTCTCATTGTTGTACATACATTCATGCACAATGGAGGATAATCCACTCTTGGTGGACATGTGCTTAGTTTGTATACTTATCTCTTTTCATGACTCCTAGTCATCTTGATTGCCTTTATACACAAGGCTCTTCTATTATGTATTCATCCAATTATCTTATTAATCCATTCTCATTTGATCATATCTTATCTCTCTTGTGCTATCTCTTGAGCTTCTAGATCTTTCCATTTCATTCTTGCCTTAGGAAAATTCTTACATGGTATCATAGCTACACCAAATTCTTACATGGTATCAGAGACATAGGAGTTTCATTGCATAGCCATTGGAGAGATTTTTTTTGGCAGGTCAAGATTGGAGCTTGCTAGTGCAAATTAGATATTGGCATCACATTCAAAAGGTCAAAAAACCCCTAAATCAACTTTTTTTTTGTCAAAATCAAACATCTAAGGTGAAATCTAGAGTCATTTTATTTTTGGAGGTGCAACAACGGCGATTTAGGAAAAATAATTATAGAGGTGATCTTCAAATAGTAATATCTCCTTCATATGGACTCCTTTTTTTGAGCAATTTTTTTTTGTTTTGGGGTAGAATTTCATGATCTACACATTGTTGCAAGTTGTTTGCAATCCCTATTCTTAATTTATTTTTAAAATCAAAAATCCTAATTTTTGCAACTTCAAAAGCTTCATTTAGGCTCATATGGACACATATTCAAGTACTATTTTTTTTTGAAAGTGTAAAATTTTTTGTCTACTCAATCCATATCTAGTATCAGTTTGGAGTATTTTTGAGTAGAAATAGTACTTTCAACATTTGGTCATTTTTGGCCTATTTTGGCACTTGTAATTAATTAGATCATTGAGAGGTCTTGTGTCTTATCTTATTGAGTCTAATATAGCTTCATTTTTTTTGTTGCAACCATCAAAATTAGAAGTCCATTTTGGTTCATTTTGACAAGTGAAAATTGTACATGCACTAAGTATAAAGTGTCAAATTCATCCATTTTGAGGGGGTTCCTTGATTAAGTGATTTGAGGGGTCTATCTTGAGTGTTTGCACTTCTCTTTTTCTTCTGTTCTTTTATTTTGCATCATGGGTTATCCTAGATTTCCACTCTTAACTCCACATAATTATGCTACATCCACATAATTATGTTACATGGAAAATTAGAGGATGGAGTAAAATGATGGAAAAAAAATTTAATTGATTATGTTAATGGAACCATGGTTGCACCATCTAATCCTAATAAACTAAATGAATGGAATCATAAAAATAAGGTTGCTATTGGTAATTTGATGAAGTGTGTATATGAAGGTCTTATCTTCCATATTGATAATTGTAAAATAGTAAAGGAGGCATGGGATAATTTTGCTACCTTGTATGCAAAAGTAGACAAAGCTAGGGGTTTTGAACTTGGTGAAAATCTCATGTCATTAGATCCAAAGAGTTTAACACAATTCAAGACTATATCACCAAGGCACATGAGCTAAGGTCAATGGTTAAGGATTGTGGAATTACTATAGAGGATGAAAATTTGATCTATAATTTGATGAGAAAACTTCTTCCAAAGTATGCATCATTTGTTTCAAGCTTCAACACTCATAAGTTGACCTTAGGTTCTTCCTACACTATTCCTTCATTTGATTCCTTCACAGAGATATTGATGGTAAAACAATCAAATTTGATGAGCATGGGCATTCTCAAGTCTTCAAAGTCCAAAACATTGGTGGCTAGTAAAGGGAATCAAGGAATAGGGTCTAACAAGAAGCAGAAATTATAGCAACAAAATTCACAACAAGAGAAAGAACACTCAACCTCCTCACCACAAGACAACTCTAATAACAAAGGAAAATCATTCAAGAATGAGTTTCTTACTTGTGCATATTTCAAGAAGAATGGACATGAAGAACATTATTGTTATAAGAAGGAGATAGATGAACTCAAGAATCTTCTCAAGCAGAATTAAATTAGTCTACCTTCAAGAATGACTACTTCACCCTCTTCTTCACATTTATATTTTGATCAAGGAAAGGATCACATGGGAAAAGGTGAAGCCTTAGTAGCTGCATCAATTCAAGATTTAGGGAGATGGATTTTAGATTTAGGGGCTTGTCATCATATGGAACCTTCACAGTCTATGTTTTCATTATTTGATTCTTGTCATACTCCACCTATTTTGATGGGCAATCATACTTACATGAATGTTATTGGGAAAGGAACTATTGATAAAGGGGAGTGATACTTCAAAGATGTTTTGTGTTTAAATCACCTAAGTCATAATCTTATTTCCATCTATCAACTCACTCATGGAGATAGAAGAAGGACTGTGAAATTCACACTTGATTCAATTTTTATCAGAGACTTGGAGACTATACAAATCATTTCTATAGGGGTGGTTGATCATGTATCTCAGCTATACTACTTCTTAGATTTTTCTCATGATGATGACAATGATTTCTCACCCTCTTCTTTAGCAAATTTTGATCACACTTCTACTATTGATTCAGACTTTGAGGAGAACTTTAGCTACTTGAACTTGGGTGTTCTCACATGTGATCAAATTCTTGTGCTATCCATTACTTCTCCTCCTATTGATATTGAATCTACTACTATTCTTGATGATAGATGTATTCACATAGCCATGGATTCAAGTGATTCAGTGTAGTAGGAAATTCATTGTCTTCGAGACTCAGTTCCATGGGATGACTACTTGACAGACATTTCTAGTTCATTTGTAGAGTCCTACATTGTAGATTTGGCAAACACTATTAATGAAATTCATCTTATATTTGGTGAAGATGATCCTTCTTCAGTGGTTTTGAGGGAGCATGCTAACCCTAATCTTCATTCTCTACTTGATCGGTCTTTTGAGGTTGACATTATGGTAGATCCTTTGATACAATAGTTCGAGGAGGTCACTTTATTTTTAGAGGAGATATTTGTGTCTTTGATACATATTCTACATTTATCCTTACTTAAGCCTATTTTTTCTTTTTCAGCAGAGTCACATAGTACACATGATTTGGAGGAGGCACCTTTCAGTATTGACATGGGGACACTTGCACAGGTTTCAGAGATTTTATACATTTTGAGGTTTCTTCCTATAGATGGGAGTGGCTTCATTGATACATCTTTAGTTAGGTTTCTTCTTAAGGGGAGGAATGTTGTTCTACACTCATGGCACAATTTCTTTATCAAGCCTGGAGAATCTTCTATTGGTGTACATTCTACATTGAGGGGATGATACTTGGTCTATCTTCCTCTTCTTCTCTCTTATGGGGGGGATCTTTTCCTCACATGAGGTCTTCTTCTTTCTCATTTTATTTTATTATACTTATCTCTCTTTTCAAAGGGGATTTTCCAATGTGGTTTTCCCTCTTTCTCTGCTTTATGAGAGATTGCATTGCATCTATCTTTTGCACTTGCATCTTTTACATGGGTACCTATCATGGCGTAGTAGCCAAGACCCATCTTGCATTGTTATGTAGATTTTGTAAGCTTAAGTAGATTTCCCTAAGTTGCACTTAAGGGGGGGTGTTGTTGTAAATAAATATTTACTATTTACAATTTACTTAATTTTACCTAGGATAATGCATTTTTATATTAGTTGTCATGTAGACACCTTGGAGTTTGCATATTCATATTATCATGTAAACAACATAGTAGTTTGCACTCCAATTGAGCACATGTTGTCTACTACATCTCTTTATGAGATACACCTTTATATTCTTATCCTCTCATTGTTGCATGTACATTCATGCACATTGGAGGGTAATCCACTCTTGGTGGACATGTGCTTAGTTGGTATGCTTATCTCTTTGCATGAATCCTAGTCATCTTGATTGCCTTAAATACAAGGCTCTTCTATTATGTATTCATCCAATTATCTGATTAATCCATTCTCATTCGATCATATCTTATCTCTCTTGTTCTATCTCTTCAGCTTCTAGATCTTAGCATTTTATTCTTGCATTAGGAAAATTCTTACATGGTATCAAAGCTATACCAAATTCTTATAGATTTCACAATCTTGTTGATTAATTAATTAGGAATTGTAAGAATTTTCCTTAGGGAAAAATAACACCAAGACCAAGAAGCTCAAACACTCACACAATATGGACCAATAAATTATGATCACAATAACAATAATGAGAATATCCTATGCACATACACACTATAAGTGCCTATATATAAAGGCATCTAGAATGACTAGGAGTTAGAAAAGTGATAAGCCTCACAACTAAGCACATCTCCACCAAGAGTGGATTATTCTCCATTGAGCACAGAAGTTAGTGTGATGATGAGAGGATAATCTTATGTAGGTGTATCTCTTAAAGAGATGTTGTAGACATCATGTGCTTTAATTAGAGTGCGAACAACTATGTTTCCTACATGACAACTTAGATGATTATGAAAACTCCTATATTGTCAAAAAGACAACTCATCTAACTATGCATACTCCTAGATGTCTATATGATAAATAATAAAATAATTCATTTAACCTAAGTAAACTTAAGTAAAGTGTAATAATAATTAATTATTTACACTAAAAATCCCCCTTAAGTGCAACTTAGTGGAATGCACTTAAGCTCGCAAAAGCTATGATGAAAATGCATAAGGGGTCCCAACTACTAGGCCATGTTAAGTACCCATGTACAAATGCAATGCTCTACATACAATGTGATGCAATGCAATCTCTCTAAAAATGGAGAAAGAAGGAAAACCTCATGGAAAAACCCTTCCCCCAAAAAGAGAGATAAGTATAATAAAGAAGATGAGAGAAAAAAAGAACTTATGAAGGAAAAGATCCTTTCCATAAGAAAGAAGAGAGAAGTCAAGGGACTCCCCTTCTAAAATATCCTTACCCCTAAGAGATATCAAAAATGAAGATACTTGACCTCAGTGAAGAGTTTGGTGAAGATATCTACAACTTTCTCTACTGTAGGACAATACTGCAATGTAATGACCTACTCATGTATCCACTCTTTGATGTAGTGCATATGAACCTCAATATGTTTGGTCTACTAATGCTAAACTAGATGTTTTGAGATCTCAATAGCACTTTGATTATCATAGTGAATGACTGTGGGTTTAGGTATGTCAAATCCAAACTACTTTAGAATATGTTGTAATCAAATAGCTTCTATAGTTGTTGTTATAGTTGCTCAATACTTAGCCTCAATCGATGAAAAAGAAATAGTGTTCTTTTTACTCTACCAACAATTGGGGCCAAAACCAAGATGAAACATGTAACCTAAAGTAGACTTGTGATAATCAAGATCTTTTGCATAGTCTGAGTCTATATAACCAACCAACTAAAGTCTAGTACCTACTTCATAGTGTAGTCTATGTGTATGTGTACCATGTATGTAGTCCAAGATGCTGTAACGCCCCGCCAAGGGATCCAAAAGAATTAACCTAAAGTTTCACTAAGTTTGCTAAACATTTTTTTTTTTTTTTTTTTTTTAGGTAAGAAAGTATAACATACACATCAAACACATAGTAGCGGAAGCAATAACATGTAATCATCGAAAAACATACATTGCAAGTTACATTTCTTAAAGATCCCAAGACGTTGAGTCACGTTTAAATTTAATTAATTCTAAGTCTAACAAATATCACATAAATATGAAAGAATAATCAGAAGTCCCATGTCCATATTATACATTTGTTTTGAATGCCTCTTGGCAAATTAATTCAGAATGCTCAATCATCCACTGTACAAGTCACAAGGTATGAAAGGCTTAAAAGAATATACATATGTAAAGTCAAGATACAACATCCTCAAATCCATGATACAAAGTAAAGTAAAATATATGAAACTATTCACCATACATGATACATCCATAATGATAAAACATCTATCATAAAATCTAACCATCCATCATAATAATCCAAGAACATAGTGAAGGTAAATGCCAATCATGAAATCTCCAGCCACGGTGACCACGGAACGGATGTCAATGGTAAGAGTAAAAGCACTACCACCCGACCGCGTGGAACCTAAATGGTCCACTCCCACCGCGCTGAGGAGATAGTCTCAAGTCCCAAATAGGATAACAAAACCTATAATCATAAATACTCTCTAAGTCCAGGAAATCCTATAAGTATGCTAACTCAAGGGTTCCTAAAAAGATCGACATCCAAATCCCAGAGGTACCACAAGACACGTAGGAAACCTAATATGCAAGCGGGAAAGTGTCATCGCAAAAGTCATGTAGAAGTTACCCGAGCAATCCCTTAGGAATCTCGGGTCCCTACTGATCCTGCGGCCACTAGTATTCTCTCGTACTGACGAGGCATACTATGGAGTGCAAGGTCATAACCAAGCGTTCTCTCTACCCCATCCTAGTCTATACTAGCACTCAAGGCATGGGAGAGAACATACAATTATCTTGTTAGGTTCATTTTCTCTCATTTAGTGTAAATGTTTTAACTTATTAAAAATGACTTACAATGGGTTTCTCAAGGCAGCCTCTTAGGGCTCCGACCCCCATTGCAAGCCACTTCCCGACTCTACACATAGATAACCTACCCTAGGCTCATGAAATCATAAATCAAAGAATCATAATCAAACCACCTCAGTCCTATACAAGCAACTGAAAAACATTATAAAAGATAATCCACAAAATTACATCAATTCTTCATGAGCAACAGATAATATCAATTAGTAATCATATGATCATGACAATTCTCTATTAGCAACTGAAGGCATCAATGATAAGTTACAAAATCCAATGGTTCTCCAATAAGCAACTAGAAAGTATCCCAATAGTAAATTACCATACTGATCGAAGACTCCAAAATGGTCAAGTCAACACATGACATCATCAAGAACATAACAACCACTTCCGTAATTTCAAGCGACTGAAAAGCAATCCAAGTATAACTGATCGAGACTCAAAAATGGTTATCAAATATAACGGATCGAGACTCGAAAATGGTTAAGTCAAGTATCTCAAATACGTACATCTCAGCTTCACACAAGGAAACTGGAAAGCAATAACAAACAGTAAACACAATCATGTCATAGAGCACTTCATCACATTACCATGGTCGGGTTAAGAAAGATCGAAACCAAATCATCATGACATCACATTCACAACCCCGAGCCTCTGGTAACAACCTAAAATGGTCAACGCTAAACCAACCCCATAACATTCAAAGCACAAAGACAACATCAAAGTCTCAAAGATTGGATCTGAAAGTATATTATTTGAGTTAAGGTAAGGTTTATGTTTCAGTTTAATGTCGAATTTCAAGTAAGTAAGTTTTCATAGCTACCCCTTACGATTAACCCATTTCTATAATAACTTCCATTAAGTCAATATTTCAAATCTACCATTTAATCAATTAACATTCATTATTAATTAATTTTAATTAAATTAATCAATAATCATTTGTTCCAATTACTTATTTTAATCTATCCATTAATTGTTAATTTATTAATATTTAACCAACATTATTAATAAATTAATATTCACAAACTATGTTAAATGTATTATTATTTAACTAATCAATATTAATCAAGATTAAAAATATTTATTAATTAAAATATATTAAAAATTTATAAATTGAAAATTTTAAAAAGTAATAAAATTTATACATAATAACAAAAAAATGAATTAAAAAAAATCCTTTAAAAAAAAATATACGTTTTAAAGCCTGTCGGCTGAAAAGGACCCTGTGGTCTGCCGCAGGCCTGCGGTCGCAGGGCCTGCGGCGACAGGTACTGTCGGCTCTGCCGACCATGGGGGTGGGCACGGGATAATTCCCTCCCCCCCACAAATAACATATGAATAAATTTATAATTTTTTTTTTATATATAATATTTTATATTTTTAAAACAAAAGAATACCATTTCGTTATTAATAAGATTTTTTATTAATAAACAAATTAATTAAGAATATATATATATAAATTTATAAATATATATATATATATATATATATAATTTCTTTTTATATATATATATATATAAATAAAAGCATTGAAAAATTGGTTCCCTTCTTTAAATTGATATAGAAAATATAGTCAACCAATCAAACTTCTAATTTAGAATTTCGGTATTAGATTCAACCCTTCCCATTTAAATCTTATGTATACAGAAGTTTATTGACAAGCATCTGATAAATTCCAATATCGTAATGTTTTAACATTCATCACAGCGAATTCCAGATTTACAAACCCCAGACACGAAGAAGACAGGAAAGGATAATTGCGTAATAAATCGATAATCGAAAACACAAGACCCTACCTGATCCTGATGCTATTATGCAATCTCCAGAAACTGTAAAAGAATTCGCTCCTCTCAATAACCTTCCTCTAGAAAACTTTCTTGGTATCAGCTTTCTGAAATTCGCTTCCAAAAATTGTCTCCCCAAAAATTCCTGTCCAACTTCGTATATCTCAAAAATGAACCCCCAAAGTTGTGATAAGCAATTTCTCCTCAATTCGGGGCACTAATTGTGCGTTTACCCGAGAAGACTCTTTGTACAACTCAGTTAACTCCAAATTAACCTTTATCATCTTTTCTTATTCTTTTGCATTCAACTTTCATGCACATTAAGTTGAATTATTAAATAACTTTATTTAATATTCCACTTGACTTCTATTTTAAATTAATTTATTACTTTAATCTTATGTGCACTTTTAAGAAATTAAAATAACATTATTAATTTCTATAATTTAATCTTTTAATTTAATTCTCATATTTAAACTCATGCTTAGATCATGCGATCTAGAATTCTTAATAATTTAATATCTTTCAACTTTTAATTTATTTTAGAACTTAATTGATAACATATTTAATTAATTTAAATAACAATAATATTTAGCATTTATTTAAAAATGAACTCCAAATATATTATTATTAAATTAAATTAATATTATCCTGTTCTAAATTTATCTTTGAACTTTAATCTCCAAATTTAATTCTTTTATTTAATTAATTTCTCAATTAATTAAATATAAAGATATCATAATAATTCTCTATTAAATTAAATCATTAATTAATCTTTTTAATTAGACTTAATTAATAGAAAATACACCAAGGACTCATAAAGCAACATACGAAAACCCATCATAGAAAAATACATACCAAAACAAACAAAAGGGTTATAATCACGAAATTACATCATTTGATGCATTCGGAGGGTACTTAACTCAGATACTTGTCCTAATTATCAATTAGGACAATTGGCTAAAGGGTTTAGGATTTGGACTTAAGAGTTTATCTCCCCTCTCTTACCATTGAGATAGTGCAACAGGGTACGCTCATCCTGACAATTTAGGGAAGTCGATACCCGATACCTGCAACCTGCATAAAATCCACGCATGTACAAACACAATATTCTAAGCTAAATAGACAATGGCAGGAAGTGGTGCATCGTGTAGATCCCGACTAGCAGGTGACTACGACTCCCTTCCTTAACCATATCAGAAACATCATACATAAATAAAACAACACGCACACCATACACATGCAGTATAGGGTAAGTATCCATAAGAAGCACATGGAATAATAAACCATCTAACTAATCATCATCGATATCTGAAACCATTGAATAATCATCATACATGCATGAAATATAGAGTACCAAGTAATCTCATCATATAATAAACTGAGTGTAAACATCATCTGATAATCTCTAAAATAATAATACTAATCATCAAACATAAAATAGCCTAAAAGAGTTTGGCAATGATATCAGAAATGTAGCTCGAAAATGTAAACTAGGGGCAGGCACTACAAATGCATTTGGTGACCTTCCAGTGAAGCTCATGTGGATCTTTCATGAAGTGAGAAACCATGCCAACTACAAAAGCTATGTTAGGAAATGCATGTGTCAAGTAAATGAGACTCTCAACTAACTGTCTATACAATGTAGCATCAACAAGTGGAGAGGAACACTTTGCCGCTAACTTAGCACCTAAAAGAAAGTTAGTAGGAGCAAGCTTATAGTCACTAATGTGAAAATGAGAAAGTAAATCAAAAGAATACTTGGGTTGTGAATGTGTGATCCCAGCTGAATACTGTGTGATCTCAATACCAAGTAAATAATGAAGTAAACCCAAGTTTGTTATAGCAAATATGTCCTACAAAGAAGTCTTAACACTGGCAATGATGGATGAAGTACTTCCTATAATGATCAAGTCATCTACATAAAGCACGATATCAAGTGTGAGTCATCCCTCTGAAGAATGTACAAATTTGAATCTAAATGATACCTAGTGAATCCTACTGAGAGTGGGAAGGAATCCATCTTGGCTTAGCAAGCCTGAGGAGCTTACTTAAGACCATAGATAGACTTTTTTAGCTTGCAAACGAAAGTAGAATCCTATATGAACCCTTGTGGCTACTCCATATAAATCTCTTTAAGAAGATCACCATTCAAGAATGCACTCCTCACATCCATCTAATGAACAACCCAACCATGAGCTACAAAAATAGCTAGTGTCAAACAAATGGACTTGATCTTAGCTATTGGTGCAAGGTCTTAGTATAGTTAATACAAGGAACCTATAAGAAACCTTTGGCAACAAGTCTAGCCTTATGCTTATCCACACTTCCATCCACTACAAACTTGGTCCAATAGATCCACTTACATTAAAATAAATTTCTTCTCTTAGGAAGAGGAACTAAGTCCCGAGTGTTGTTTTTCATTAAAGAGTTATATTCTTCCTCCATGGCCTTGTCCCATTTAGGAATCCATGATGTTTCCTTAAATGACTTTGGATCAAAAACAATGGAAATATATGCATGTGGAATGATTTATGTTGTGACCTTTTCCTCCTAGTATCTGAAGGATTCCCCACCAATGAAACTACTAAATCAAGTGTTTTTGTGCCCAATGAGCTCTAGTGGAAGAAGAAGATGGAATATCCTCAACTATTTTTCAGCCCTACGAAGGTGGTTTCCTGTGAGTCAAAGTTGAAGGAATATCATCTTCCAAGTCACTATCATCACTTTCCATAAAGGAGGAAGGAGGAGTTGAAGGAGCCAAACTTGGACAAGTCTCTTCAAAGTGAAAACTCCTCTCAAAGAAGATTTAATGTGTCTCTAGATCCATGAGTTCTTATGCCTTAATGTGGTTAGGATATCCAACAAATATACAAGGTTTTCCTTGAGGTTCCAGTGCCTTCCATTTTTGTGGAGGTATCCTTGCCCATGCTAGACAACCAAAAACTTTAAAGTGTTTTACACTTTTTTTTCTACCATGCCAAGCCTCAAAAGGTGTAATTCCATCTAAGGCCTTATGGGGACTTCTGTCTTCGATGTAATCGGCACAACACATGGCTTCTACCCAAAAAACTTGATCTTGAGACTTATGTTGTAGCATAAAAGTGGTCATCTCCTTAAGGGTTCTATTCTTTTTTTCAACAACACCATTTTTTTGTGGAGTGTATGCAACTAAATGTTGAAGATCAATACCCTCATGAGTACAAAAGTCTATAAGCCTTGAGTTCACATATTCGCTTCCATTATCTGTGCAACAAATTTTCATGGTTTTCCTTGATTGCTTCTCAACTTGAGCTTTGAAGTTGATAAACTTATCAAACACTTCACTCTTATGAGTTATAAAGAAGACCCAAGCATAGCTTGAAAAGTCATCAATAAAGGTGAGAACATAGTGAGCCTTTCCAAATGATGGTATTGGAGATGGGCCAGCTACATCACTATGAACCAATTCAAGAACAACAGTAGTTCTCCAAGACTTTCCCTTGTCAAACTTCTCTTCGGGATTCTTGCCTACTTCACAACCTATACATACACCCTCTAAATACATGACTTGAGGTAGACCTATGACCATATCCTTGTTTTTAAGTTGTTGGACGTAGCAGTAATTTAGTTGTCCAAACCTTTTATGCCATAGTTTCATTTGTGAATTTGAGTGGGTCAACAAGGCAAGGGAAGTGGACTTAGGCACAAAATGAGAAAAAGAATAAAGTATTGTCTCATGATTAGCCTTTATAATTGCCACCATAGAATCATCCTTTAGATTTTTCACTACAACTAAATCAAGAAGGAACTCCACTTTGTTGCAACATCCATAGTGAGTTATTTGGTAGATTGAAAGAAGGTTGGTGCTAGTGTTGGGAACATGAAGAACATCCTTGAAGACTCCATTGTTCAACTCAACATTTCATTTTCCTTCAACTTCCACTTGTGTGTCATTTCCCACATAGATGTAAGGTACATTTGATGGTTTCAAAGATGTGTAGCTCCTAAATCAAGAACCCATTCCTCAAAAAAAATTGTACTTTCTACCAAAGCTTGTCCCTTACCTTTTGAAGTGGTTGAAGATCCCTTATCCTTATAGGCATTTGGTACATCAATTTTATGTTTCCTCATTAAGTTTAGGAACTCATAAATTTTCTTATCCTTACACTCATATTCATCATGACCATTCTTCTTACAATAGGCTCAAGTTTTCTTCTCCCTTTTATTGAAGTTCTTCTTCTTCTTATTATTTTTGGAAAAAGACTTGCCTTGTTGTGAAGAAGATTTTTTTTTAGAGGAATATTTTTGAGTAGAGGAAAATTTTTGTGTGTCATCTTGTGGCTTAGCCTTCCACTACTTTTGCTTCTTTTTGAAATTTTTACCACTTGGATTCCCTTGATTAGCTACCAAGGCTTTGGTTTTGGAAGACTAGATAATTCCCATACTAATTTTTCATGTTCTAAGACCAGCATTAATGAAAATGATTTGAATGAAGGCTTAGAGAAGGCACTACCCATTATTGACTTGTGAGTATTATAACTAGAAACAAAAGTAGCATATTCATGAGGAAGATGATTCATCGCATGTTTGATCAACTTTCCATCCTTGATGGGTTCACCACAATACTTAAGTTGTGCCCTATACATGTGTACTTGGGTAAGATAATCTTTGATGGTGTCAAAATTCCTAGGATCCAATTTGAGAAGATTTTCCTCAATGGTGTAGGCCATATCTTCATCTACTACTCCATACAATGCTTCAAGTTTATCCTAGACTTCTATTGGATTGTTAATGTTCTTGATGTGATATTTGACAGGATCTGAGATATTATTTAACAAGGTTCCTAGGGCCATTTCTTGTTTTGATTCCCACTCTTCTTTATGAGACTCATCAACATCATCATTAAGTTTCATTGTTGCACCAGTTACATAACATAGTAAACCTTTTTCAAACAATGGTTCCTTTATCTTTTCTTTCCAAGTGACATCTACACTGGTTCCCCTCCCCCCCAAATGAATACTTTTAGAACTTTATACGTAGTGTGTTTACAATAGACCACTTGTCAAAATGGACAAAAGTGGATTTCTGATTTTCTTGTTTACAACCTCCTCTTGGAGTTCAAATATGGTACTTAGCAATGTAGCTCAGATGATATACAATAATTTTGAAGCTTAATCAAAGCAATACAATGCAAAAAAGGACCTATTTCTGAAAGTGGTATTTTTGCCCATGCAAGCCTATAATCTAATTGCAAATCTAGAAAGTAGATAAAAAATTAAACACCTTAAAAAAAAAAGGAACTTCAAAATGTGTCCAGATGAGCTTGTACAAAGTAGTTGAAGTTTTATAATGTAAAATTAGATAGGTATAGTCACTAAAAACTTATTTTTCTACCAAATACATGCACCAAAACCATAAATTAATAGAACCACTAAAAATTATAGGAAATCTTAGCCTAAATATAAAAAAAATTGCACCTGATTCAGAGTCTGGATGACTGAGATATGACCTCCTGAAGTTGGACTATCAAATCAAAACTACATATGGTGAGGGTTCTACTTAGGAAAATACTATGTTAAAATTGATGTCCAAATGGCCATCACAATAGTGCAATTTGGCCTGCTAGTGACAATCAGATAGCCATCAAATTTAGGCTCATGGCTATGATGATGTTAGCAAAAAAAGGCCAGCCAGGCTGATGTGGAAGTTTTTATAGCTAACATAGTAGGGAGGCTAATTGTGTAGCTGACGTGTTAGTACGATCGTTGACTTACAGGTTTGTATAGTGACATGGATGCATGTGTGGCAGGTAGTTGATAGGATACATGGTGGCTAGAGATCCGATGTGGTGCTCTATGGACGTGCCGCATGGAGGACACATGGTGGTGCAAAGGAGGGATTGGTAGGGCCGCGAGCTGCTAATGGAGTTGGGCACTAACAGAGGAAGGGTGGCACTGGTAATGGTGTGAATTCATCTCACAGTAGTGGATGTGGGATTTTTAATCCCACATTTACCAAAATAGTGAACGCCAAGATGTATAAGACTTGGAGCCAATGGAGTATTTAAATAGCTTAAAGCTACCTGTCTCTTATGTGATCATCAATTGGTGTGCCTGTATCCATTGTCATGATCTTGCTAGTTATAATGTAAGCTAGTTTGTGTGTCTACCATAGTTTGATGAAATATGCTAGCGAAATATTCCGTAGGCACTGAAATTTGACCACCCACTTTTCTTGAAATAAAAGCTCCTTCACAGGCCTAATAGGCCAAAAAAAATTGTAAAATTTTAGAAAAAATAATACAAATCTGAAAAATAAAATAATTGCAAAGACATAAATTAAAATATGCATATCTAAAAATTAAATTCACAGATCTGAAAGAACATACCAATTTTGCAAATCAGGCCTTCAAGTTCTAATTTGCAAAAAAAATTTGCCTCAAATTTGACTATAGCCTAGGGTAGGAAAATTTATATTCAAAATTCACCAAATCAATGCTTCAGACATAATGGTGAGATCCGCTTTGGCTCTAGACACTCCCAATAGCTATAGATACTCTGGATCTAAATTGAGGTCCTCCAAGAGGTGAAACAAAAATGATCTCCAATGGCTATGTGAAGAGAAGCAACTTGGCTTTGATACCATGTAAGAATTTTCCAAGAAGCTCAAACACTAGGACAATATGGATCAATAAAGTATGATTAGAATAACAATAATGAGAATATCCTATGTACATACACACTAGAAGTGCCTATATATAAAGGCATCTAGAATGACTAGGAGTTAGCAAAGTGACAAGCCTCACACCTAAGCACATGTCTACCAAAAGTGGATTATCTTCCATTGAGCACAAAATTTAGTGCAATGATGAGAGGATAATCTTACATAGGTGTATCTTGTAAAAAGATGTTGTAAACACCATGCTTTAATTAGAGTGCGAACAACTATTGCCTACATGAAAACTTAGATGATTATGAAAACTCTTGTTTTGTCAACAAGAAAATTCATCTAACTATTTATACTCTTATGTGTCTATATGATAAATAATAAAATAATGTAGTCAACCTAAGTAAACTTAAGTAAAGTGTAATCATAATTAATTATTTACACTAACAGGAATAAACAACAATAGAGCCACCATTATTTTCCTTTCCTCTTCTTGATAGGTCTATTGCTTTAACTATTCATTTTCTAATAGCCTGTTGCTCAATCTTGTCATTCATAGCTTCTTATTTGTTCCTTCATTGATACTACTTCTAATAGGTTCTTCTCTCACCTCTTTTCTTACCATCACCATCATCTCTTCTTTTTCTTTGTCTCATGATACTTTACCATTTTCACTTTTTGACCTAATTAGGGTTTCTAGAATCTTCCATATGCTTCCCTTGGTCTCTCATTTCCTTTTCACACTGGTAGATCCTTAACTTCTCAAATATGCTAATTCTAGTTATGTGTGTAATAACATAGTTTACTCCAATAGCACTTTCCTAACTTAAACATGTCACACAAACATGGTATAAAGTTTTCACCAACAATGAAAACTTATAAAAATCACACCAACAAGGTTGTAGCATTTTTTCCAAAGTAATAAGTTAGCAAATCCTAAAGCAAAGAGGATTTGATCATTGATCATCAATCCTAGTTATTGACCAAATTGTATTGGATAACCTAACATTAAGAAAGCAAGGTTCAAAGGCTTTCTAACCAAAAATTTGAGGAACCAACACTGGGGACAAGATATAGAGTGGTAGGCCCAAAATCCATGATGATCTTTGACCCATTCAAATCATATGATTTGTCTTAAGGGGTCCTAGGACACCCTAAGACACATATTATCTAATTGAATGTGATAAAGGGGATCATACAGAATCCTATGACCCCCCTTGACCCACTCAATAGACATGACATGTCTTATGGGTTCCTAGAAACCCTTAGGACACATATAATCCAATTGAATAGGCCAAAGGGGTTATGGGGTACCACATGAGCCCCTTTGACCCATTACAATGGATCATATGTGTCTTATGGGGTCTTGATCACCTTTGACCCATTCAAACAATTTGATGTGTCTTAAGGGGTCATAGGACCCCTTAAGACACATATAATCAAATTGAATGGGTAAACGAGGGTCATAAGGTTCCCCTTTGGCCCATTCAAAGCATATTATGTGCCTTAAAGGGATCTTAGCCTTGTGACCCCATTTGACCCATTCAAAGCATATTATGTGTCTTAAGGGGTCTTATGACCACTTAAGACACATAATTTGATTGAATGTGTCAAAGTGGGCAACCCTATGACTTCCTTTGACCCATTAAGATGATACAATTTATCTTGAGGGGTCCTAGGCCCCTTTAAGACATAAATAATATGATCAAATGGGTCAAAGGTGGTCATGGGATACCCATTGGATCAGATCATGTGTGTCTTAAGAAATCCTAAAACCCCTTGAGATACATAATATTGTTTGAATGGGTCAAAGGCAGTCATGAGGTATCCTTTGATACCCTTTGAACCATTTGATGGCATCATATGTGTTTTAAGGAGTCTTAGGGTACATTAAGACACATCATATCATTCTAATGGGTCAAAGGGGGTCATGAGGTACCTTTTGACCAATTTGATCACACCATATGTATATTGAGGGTTTCTAGAACCCCTTAAGATACACAATATCCTTTGAATGGGTCAAAGGGGGACATGGGGTACCCTCTTTGACCCATTCAAAGAATATTATGTATCTAAGGGTGTCCTAGGACCCCTAAGATACATATGATGTCACCTAAGATACATATGATGTCATTGAATGGGTCAATGGGGTCATATGGTTCTCTATGAAACCCCCCCCGCCACCTCCACCCCTTGACCCATCTGAAGTATATTATGTGTCTTGGGGGGTTCTAGGACCCTTTAAGACACATGATGCCAT
Source organism: Cupressus sempervirens (assembly GCA_028749045.1). Lineage (NCBI taxonomy): Eukaryota > Viridiplantae > Streptophyta > Pinopsida > Cupressales > Cupressaceae > Cupressus > Cupressus sempervirens. The sequence goes on along the minus strand of CM053784.1, from coordinate 358,387,389 downwards.
CAAATGGGTCAAAAGGGGTCATAAGATTCCACATGACCCCCTTTGACACATTCAAAATTTGCTATGTGTCTTAGGGGGTCCTAGGGCCCTATAAGACACACATGATGCCATCAAATGGCTCAAATGGGATCATAAGGTTCCCTATAACCCCCTTTGACCCATTAGAGAAATAGTATGTGTCTTAAGGGGTTCTAGGATCCCTTAAGATACATATAAATAGATTGAATGGGTCAAAGGGAATCATGGGGTACTCCATGACCCCCTTTGACCATTCGAGGCATATTATGTGTCTTAAGGGATCCTAGGACCCCTTAGAACACATATGATACTTTCAACAAGTCAAAGGGGTCATGAGGTACCCCACAACCTACCTCATGACCCTGTTTTACTTATTCAAAGCATATTTTATGTCCTAAGAGGTCTTACAACCCCTTAAGACATGCATAATCTAACTGAATGGGTCATAGGGTTACATGTGACCACATTTGACCCATTCAAATGATATGATGGCTCTTAAGAGGTCCTAAGACCCTTGAGATACATATGATCCAATCAAATGGGTTAAAGAAGGTCATAAGGTTCCCTACAACCCCCTCTGACATTTTCAAACAATATGATGTGTCTTAAGGGGTCTTAGGAGTCCTTAAGACACATGATATGATTAAATGTTTCAAAAGGGGTCATAGGGTACCACATTACCCCCTTTGAACCATTTTAACTATATGGTGTGTCTTAAGGTGTCCTAAGACCCTTAAGACACAATTGAAGTTATTGAATGAGTCAAAGGGGCTCATGAGGTTTCCCATGACCCCCTTTGAACCATTAGAATGATTTTTTTTTTAAGGGGTTGTAGGACACCTTAAGACACATATGATCTAATCAATTGGGTTAAAGGGGATCATGGGGTACTCCATGAACCCCTTTGCCCCATTCTAAATATATGATGTGTCTTAAGGGTCCTAAGACCCCTAAAGACATATATAAAGCTTCAAATGGGTCAAAGGGGGTCATAACCCATACCCCATGACCCATTTTGACCTATTCAAAGAATATTATGTGTCTAAATGGGACTTGGGACCCTTTAAGACACATGTAATCCAATCGAATTGGTCGAAGGGGGTCATGGGGAATAACCCATTCAATGTATATTATCTATCTTAAGGGTTCGTAGGTATATTATGTGTTTTATAAGGTCCTAGGGAACCTTGATACACATATGATACTTCAAATCAGTCAAAGAGGGTCATGGGGTACCTTGTAACCCACTAGAAAAATATTATGTGTCTAAAGGGGTCCTAGGATCCCTTAAGACACATCTGATGCCTTAAATGGGTCAAAGGGAATCATAAGGTACCCCATGATCCGATTTGACCTATTAGAATAATATTATGTGTCTTAAGGGGTCCTAGGAAAAGAATAGATAGAAAAAGAGAAAATCTTATTATGATTTAGGAGGAAAAGAAGTCATCAAACCTCGAACAGACTAGAGTTTTTGTCACATCCAAAATCATAATAAGTGATATATGTGCTAAAAAAAGGGGCATAGTTACTTGCCTAATAAGGTTTGTGTGCCTTATTATGAACCACATAAGAAAACTCAAAAAAAAAAAGGGAAAGGCCTCTGTAAATGAAAAGGGGATGGTGCTGAATGGTCTAGAAAATGTGTGTGGCACGCTAGTCAACCCATCAAAAAAATTAACCAAATGGTCTAGTAGGTATGTGTGGCATGCTAGCTAGTCCATTGAGATATTAAACTTTAAGAGAACTCCATGTCTCATAAAGAAGAATAAAAGAGTGACCCAAACGTAAGGATGTTTGTGTCCTTAAGGGATTAGAACAAGACTAGGCTTCCTAGACCATTAGTAGTCAAAAGAAGGGTCACAAGAAGGACTAGGCCTCCCAAACTATCAATAGTTTAGAGAGAGATCCAAAAGAAAATAGACCAAGCCTACAGAAACAACTCCTAGAAACTAGAAGAAAAAAAGTGAGTGAAGGGATAAACATGAAATAAAAATGCATAGATTTGGGTATACCTTAGTAATCATACCAAGCACTAAAGGCTAAAGTACTACAAGTTATATATAGAAACCATATTTTTATTCCATGGACAAAGAATGAGTAGAGTGTGTGCCACCATGTTAAAGTGATTGTAAAAACCTTAATGGGAGCAATAGATTTAATGAAAGTGTACATGCATCTAATTAATAATGTTTCCACTATGACATGACCCCAAGAAGAGAAACATATCAAGCGAAAATAAAATATAACAAAAAGAAAAATCACAAAAGGGATCTTCTAACTTTGGGGTCAATAAGATCATATGATAACATGTAATAGTCTATTAAGTTTGAAAATATCACCATTCCCCAAAGGAGGTGGAACTATGACACAATGGAGGAAAAGACACATAAGATATAAGAAGAAGAGTCTTTTTGGGCCAATAACATTGAGACCAAAAATAATAAATGCTACCATATCATAAGAGACCAAGAATAATATACAAAATTACTGATATGAATAATGGCAGAGGCACAACATGACATGCAACAACATATAGTAGAAAACAGATACAAATAGAAGAATGTAAATGATAGGATGATCACTTTATCCTCTTGAGCTAAAAAAAGAGAGAAGGATCATCTAAAGCAATCAAAAGACAAAACATAAAATAGAAACACAAAATGGGGGAAACCACAACACAAGAATGCAAAGACAATTATGATCAGTAAAGACCACATCAAGCATTTTGCATGCGCCCACATCTCTGTCATTAATGCTAGGGAAAGGATGAAAACTCATGATAGGAACAATATCCATTGTAGTAGGAGTCACAAAATTTTCTAAGCAATAAATTTCAAAGTCACTATGCTCATTACTAGGAGTGATTGTAAGTTGCATAGAAATCATGTTAGGAAAATTACTATCCATATCAATTAATTCTTCATCACTCCTATCATCTAAAGTATCTTCTATATCTAGATTAATAGAATCTAAAATATGACCAATATCATCATGTTTATCCATATGAAAATTGTTACCTTATTTAACTTCCTCTAAAGACTTACACATAGTTTGATCAAAGGAAGGTAAAGGTTGAGAAGAAGATGAAGGATGAGAAGCAAGAGAACAAGATGTGACCTTAGCTTTAGCTTTACAGTTCTTGTGATGCTGATGAGTGTGGTGATTATGAATAGCCTTATGAGATATAGTACAAGGATTAGGATCAACTACCATAGGTTTCACATAATTAATATCAATGAGTTGAGAAGATGTAGAGGGAGGAACATGTTCATAAGTAGGAGTAGATGGAGTAGGCAAGACATGTGTAGATGAACAACACTTAGGAAGACTCAACTCCATGATCTTCTCTACTTTGTGTTGTTGATAATTTCTATAGAGATAATCAGGATGATTAGGTGATTTTTCAAGACAAGATAGCCAATAAAAATTAGTCTTAGCGAAATCTCTAGGATGTGATGGTTTATAAAGAGAAGATTAATAGTAATAATGTTTCCATCACAAGGAAATTTAAGACATTTATGAATAAGTGAAGATATAAATTGCATGGAAGGAAGCCATGGAATACCAAGACAAACTTGAAATTAATAAAAACTAGGAATAATAAAAAAGTTAGTAAGAATGAATTTCCCTAATAAAGTCACAATTAGAGTAGTAGAACCTTTATCATCAACTATATTTATAAAATTATTTTTGATGAAATTATTAGGTTTAGAGAACTTGTTTAAATTTCTAGTGGCATCATTCTTATCACTAGAAACCTTAGCCATCGAAGTAGAGCTCTTGATTTGACTCACTTGTAAATAGTAATGGTGAAGAACTATAGATAGATGTGAAAAGGAGGTATACTTAGCAAAGAGAATCTTATCCCTAATGTCTTTTTGTAAATTATAAATAAAGATACATTGAATAACATAATCAAGAAAAGGATAAGAAATCTAAGAATACAAATTTTTAAATCTACCAATAGATTCATTAACTTTCTCTTTAACATTATTCTTACAATACAATAAATCGGTTAAAGAAATTTGAAGACCAATATTATTCTGAAATCATTGAATGAAAGAATTATCAATAGTTAGAAAATAATCAATAGAATAAGGAGGTAGAGAGAAATACCATTGCAAGTCTCTATCCCTAAAAGTACATGGAAACATCTTATCCATAAGCCTATAGTCATGAGAAAAATAACAACATATAGTCTCAAAAATTTTAACATGAATCATGAGATCTCCCTTATCATTACAAGTCTCAAGATGAGATACCTCAATATGTTGCAGAATAACAACATGAAGGATACCTAATGAAAGGGGATTAGCAACATCACATTTTTAAATATTGTACTTAGATTGAGTTAATTGAGAATTTTTTTCTTTTAAAGAGGTGACGGTTTGAACCAACATACTAATGGTATGATTGAAAGAAACACTAGTAGGAATAGGTATGTTAGATGGATTAGAAAAGTTATTAGAAGTGGAAGGAACATGTAAACATGTTGGAAAAGGATTAGAAGGAATATGTAAAGGGTTTAAATAAGTCAAAGGAACCACATTATACAAATATAATGAAGAAGGAATGGAATTAGGAAGAACACTCATAGGAAGTGAAAGGCTAGGAAGACCAAAACTTAAAGTAAAGGACACCTGGGTAGAAGTGTTGGAATGTCCAAAATGAGAACAGTACTTCTGAGAGGGGGGGTGAATCAAAAGTATCACACTTTTTAACCTTAAGCAAATTGCATGCAAGTAAACATATAAATGAATATGAAGTAAATCATATGCAATAACACATAACACCAAAATTGGTAACCCAGAAACCCTCCAAGAATAAGAAGGTAAAAATGACATGGGGATGATACCCAAAAAAATTATTGCAGCAATAAATGCTTGACCACTTATGATGGTCTGCCTTGTGAAAGGCCTGCCATGTTAAAGGCTTTACACTGTGTCAATAGTGACCTGATTAGAGGATTTACAAACACTTTATATGAAGTGTCACCCTATTAAAGGATTTACAATAGGCTATTAAACCCACCTAATGCATAGGATTTTCATTCACCTTCTCCAAAGATTCTCCTACCTAGTTGTTAAGCTAACCTATCAATATAGGATTTTCAACTTCTAATACAGTGGAAAGAAAGTATTAGAATAATAAACCTAACCATATGCAATCTTTGATTGTTGGATTTCAAGGACTTGATCTGCCCTCTTTGATCTTGATCCTCTAAGATCTAATATTTGATCACGTTCCTTGGCCCTTGTGCTATTCTAATCAACTAGATATGAAATTGCTGCTCTATTCCTCTAAGTTTGTCCTTCTTCACACTGAATTTTGCTATAATCTCCCCATACACTATTCTCTACCACATATGCAATGGATTTTTTGACCTCCTTTTAAAGATTGTGAGGAATTAGGGTTAGGTATGGATCTACAATCCATATTGAATCTCAAGTTCTCGCTCATAACTTGCATTTTTCTCATTGGTTGCATGCCTTCTCCATTTTTCTGATTGGTTTCATGCTGATCACATAGGAAATGTAAAAGATTCATCCTTATCCTTTTTCTCCTTCAAAATTCTTCCATGTCAGCTCCAAAAATGGTTCACATCTAAGTTTTTGAGGACACAAATTCATATGTTGATTCTATGTTACTCAGCACATACTAGACTACCGGTGCTCCAAATATATACTATCCTGAATTGTTTGGCACCTATTATACTCTGTCTTGCTCAGCACATATATGATTCTGGTTCACTCAGCATATGAATGATTTTGACTAGCTTGGTATCAATTGTGACTTAGTACCTATATGTTACTTGGCACATATATACTGCTCGGCACTTGAAGTCACTTGGCACCTATTAAAATACTAGCTTGGCACACATTATGGCTCGGCATACATAGTGTACTCAGCTTCAATATAAAAGGTGATTAAGTGTGTTGACACTCAAATGTCAAAACTATCTAAGACCAAAAATCTCCGCCTTTGACATGAGTGTCAAAAAAACTTAACTAAGCATTGCTAATCTATCCTTATGAGTACCTTATCCAAAAAAATTCAAAATTGTTCAAAATTTGTTCAAAATACCTTGTCTCCACCTGAGCTATTTGTGCCTTGACATTCTTGAAATCAAAATTATATCCTAAATGTGCCTGATACTCTTTGTCTTCTTCCCTATACCTATATTATATACCCGTGTCTCTGTATCTGATCTATTAGAGCTTATGGAATGTCTACATTTTGTATCAGAGCTCTTTTCCATATGATTGCCAAAATTTTGTATCTCCCCCTTTTGACTATATTAGAATGAATGAAAGATTGTAAACAAAATGTATAGAATTATCCCCCTTTGATATATCTTCCTTGTTGTTATTTCTCCCCCTTTCTTATTATCTCCCCCTTATTATTATTTCTCCCCCTTTTTGACACTTATGTTAAAGGGTTCTAGGGAGTAATACCATACTTAGCCAAAAAAATTACTATTTAGCTCCATTATTAGTTTTAGAGTTGCATCCCAATTCTCCATAGAAATGTCAAGTGACTTGTGCTAGATGGAAGTCTCTACAGGAAGATGTACAAGTCCATCTAGTGTAGAAATATTTGGATCTTTTTTCAAAACTATTTCAAAATAAACGTGTTCCTTATGGAGGACTAGATCTGCATCAATTTAGCCTTAATATTTGCTTCCTCTCCTATTAGTATAGCTAACTTCCTTTGTGTGTGAAGAAATTATGCAAAATACTTCTCACTTTGAGCTAGATCTCTAGGTGATTGCATGCTAGATATTTTCAATTTCCTTTCCAAGCTCATTATTCTTTGGGTCATTTCTTGTGTGAAATTGGAAAAATCACACAACTTCTTGTACAAGAAAAAATGTTTTCACGAACAATTTTGACCTTATCTATTGTCTTGGCCAATTCAACCTATTCAAGTGCAATGAAACTTGATATCTTCTCATTCACTTTTCCTTGAAACTTTCTCTCTAACCATTCCATGAGTTTAACATTGGTATCCTAGTCTTCATTTATCACCTGGTCAACTATGTCTAATAGTTGCTCAATTATTGGCTTTGCCTCATTTGGTGACTGCAAGCTAAAGGCTTCCATGAAGATTTCCTTGATGTCATGAAGTGCTCACTTAATTTTAAACTCTTTCCTCAATATTTCCTGCCTCATCCTTCTATCTAATGCATTTTGCATTTCGATCATTTGTGCCATTGTAATGGTCTTGGAATCACAGGAAGGAATTACAATGTCTTCATCTAATTCAAGGTATCCATAGTGAAGTGCCCTGGCCACTCTAGTTGAACTCAAGCCTGAAGTTAAAAATTGTAAAGGGATAGTGTCAGTGCTTAGCTTCTGAATGGTCTTTGTAGGAGTGCCAATTTTTGGTAATTCTACCAATGTCTGAATGGTAGCCTTCTCCTTTTCTTCTGTTGTATCCTCTTTTTCATCTAATTTCCTCTCCTTTGTACTTGGCATCTATACAGTATCATTTGTTTCACTTGGTGAGGGTGGTGGTGGAAGCATCAAAACTTTAGTCCTAGTAGTTGTGTATGTGAAAGGTTGTTCCTTTGGCTTCATCTTTTCCTTTTGTAGTGTAGCTATTGCTTTTTGTAACTCATTAACACTAAAGCATCAAAACTTTAGTCCTAAAGTTTAAAATTGTAAGGGGATAGTGTTAGTGCTTAGCTTCTGAATGGTCTTTGTAGGAGTGCCAATTTTTGGTAATTCTACCAATGTCTGAATGGTAGCCTTCTCCTTTTCTTTTGTTGTATCCTCTTTTTCATCTAATTTCCTCTCCTTTGTACTTGGCATCTATACAGTATCATTTTTTTCACTTGGTGGGGGTGGTGGTGGAAGCATCAAAACTTTAGTCCTAGTAGTTGTGTACATGAAAGGTTGTTCCTTTGGCTTCATCTTTTCCTTTTGTAGTGTAGCTATTGCTTTTTTTAACTCATTAACACTCACCAATACAGAGCTTGTGCATAACTATGCTTGTAAAGTAGATTTGTGAAGGATCTTTGAGAGATCCTCTGTAGTAAGTGGATTGATGTTCTAAGCTATCTTATCAATAACATCCTTTATGATTACTATTTCTACAAGTGTGATGGTTACATGAGGTGGACTGAGAGGTGGCAGTTGTGTGTCTTGCACACTCTATTCTTCTTCTTGCTACTAATCAGCTATTGCCATTTCTTCTCCCTTAGCTAATTCTTCTTCTTCTTTATCCTTATTCTCTTTCTCACCTTTTTCTCCCTCATCTTTCTTTTCCTCCTCTTAATTTTCTTCTTCCTTCTTCTCTGTTTATTGTGCTTCCTCATCTCCTTTTTGTTCTTCTACTTTCTCTTCCTCTACATTCTCTTTGGCACTAGTTTCTACCTTATTGGTTTGCTCTACTTTATCATCGGTAATTTTATATATTGTTTTCCACAATTGTGTGGATTTATTTACAACATCCTTAATCTTGTTCTAAAAGATGCAAAAGGCTCTGTACTTGGGTGCAAACTTACCACTATGTTTCTTGTTTGCCTTTTTTATTTGAGCCTTTGTCATGTTAGACTTCACTTGAGCTAGGGTAGATTCTCTAATATCCCTCTCCATCTTTAGACAATAATGCCAATTATTCTCAACTATCTCATATAGCTCATTTGGCATAGTATTATTAAGCTCTAGAGGTGTGTGCTTAAATTCTACCATCATGGCATACATAGATTCCTCTACTTTATTCTGCTCTTCCCTACTAAGCTTGTTGAAATTAAAAGACTTTAAATCATTTAAATCTACATTTTTAATTTTGTTTCAAAGTTTGTCAATTGCATATTTTGGAGGATTACTTACCACTTTGAATTGGTTGATGTCCTCAAATTCTGTTCTCTCTTCATCATCTATATTTGGCTATGCCACATACCTTCTTCTTTTTTTGGGCTCTTCTATAGGCTATTTAGTGGCTTTCTTCTTCTCCTTTGATGCCTCTTTAGCCTTTTGAGTGGTTGCTCTTGTAGTGGCCTTTGTTGCTACTAGCTTGGCTGGAGCTGGCTTGGTTTGAACTTGTGTGGTGACCTTTTTAGGCTTGGGCTGAGCTCTAGGCTGTGTTTTTTCCTTCCTCTTCTTTTTCTTGATAGGTGTAGGTTGTTCCTCAGCTTCCTCTCCCTTGGCACCTTCCTCTCTATCTTCCCCTTGGCCTTGTGTCAGCTTAACTGGGCGTTTCCCTTGCTCTCCTTATTCTTCACTATCTCCTTTTACTTGTTCTTCTTCTTCTTCTTCACCTACTTCTCCCTTAATACTTGCTTCAAATATCTTCTTTATCTTTCTTACCATTTTATCTTTATTCTTGATGACTAAAGTAGTTTTCAATTCAATCTAAACTTTGGACTTGACAACATCATATGTCCCAAAGTGAGGAGTTGCCTTATCAATTTCTTCTGCAAGCAATGTTGTGATTGCTACTGAGGCTTCATCTAAATCAAGTTCATATCCCAATGGCCTTAGCCATCTTACTCTTGGTATTGCTGCTTGAATGTAGGTGAAATCAATGTCAACCAAGAAGCATATGTCATTGACATGTTTCTCAACTAATGAAATTGGTATTCTTATTCTTTGCTTCATGGTCTTCTTAAAGTCTCCAAAATAACTTGTCATCTGAGTCTCAAAATTGTCACCCATTTGATCAATGAATTCATTAATTTTGTAATTGTAGTTTTATTGGGGTTCCAATTTACCTTTTCTATAGAAGTGAATTCTTCCATTACATAAAAGATTATACACATGAGAACTAAGTCAAATTTTCATTTTACACCCTTTGATCTCTTTATAGCTCCTAGGTTCTCATTAATTTGTTGCAACATGAGTTCTACCAAATCATAGGTATGATCTTTCTTCACCAGTTTGTAGGCTACATTAACTACTAAACATGGCACACTATTTAGTCTATTGGATTAGAAGAATTTGTGAGATATAATTCTCACAAAAAATTCTAGAAGTGGATTAGTTATTGTATCAATGGTCATTCCCCTCTTGTTCCATTTTGCTCTAGTATTTTTCTCAATGACCTCCTTTCTATCACTTCTCAACATCCTGGCTGATCTAGGGTTGGGAATCTCTTAACCCTATGAACTATTCTCTATGTGATCTTAACAGGTCCTATCTCCAACCATAGATAGCCATCATGAATTCAACTCAAAACAATGCAAATCCATTCAGTTTTGAATCCTATAGGGTAGACTAGGGCATTGGTCAATCCCTTTTTCTCAACTATTTCAAATTCCTTCTTCAAAATCTTGTTCTCACGTAATTTTTTGTAAGCTTGGAATATTTCAAAATCACCTATGGAACCAATTTTGCAGTTGTAACATTTTCTTACATCTTGAACCATGACTACTTTGGGTGGAATGATGGATAATGCACTAGTTGGGTCGTTTCTATAGGAAACTTTAGGGATTGGCCTAAATTCAAGCTATTTGACTTCATTACTGACTAACTAAATCTCATGATCTTCTTTTTATTTAGGGTTCCTTGAACTAGAGCCCATTTCACCGAACTAGGGTTTTAAACATATTAAAAATTTTAACTCTGCATAGCTCGACACTTGATAAATACCTTTGAATCAAAACTTGTTCTAAATTACTATTGGAATTGATGCAAATGACTACTAGATTGCTTCTCGATTGCCTCTTCACTCTTCTCATCTTTGCTCTGCATTTGAATGGTGTAAAAATGAACAAAATTTGACCTTATACCTATCAAAAACCTAGCATTAAATTCTTCATGCATACAACTATAAACTTGGCACTTAAAGGATTTAGTATGACTCGGCTCCCATTGTATTTCATTTACTTGGCCTCCACTAGACTTCTACTTCACTTAGCTCCAACTATTAACTTGACATCCATAGGAGCTTTACTCAACATCTAAGTGTAACTCAGTAGCTTCTTCAAAAAAATTCTCGACATATTTTCTCATGTTGATTTCTTCTCTACAGTACTCTTTTGTTCTTTGGGACTAATGTATGATATAACTTGCATATTAGTCACAACACTCTTCTTTTGCTTAGTTGGATGAAGTGTGATCACTTGACCTTTTGGTTGAAGTGATCCCTCCATTAGATGTGTTGTACTCATCTTTCTTCTTCCAAGTTTTGTTCATTTACCCTCTTATTTGCTCAACATCAACCTTCTCTTTTCCTTTGTTGACTCCCATCTTGGGTGCCTTTGACTTTGTTAAGCAGTTCCTACTAATATGACCAATTTTCAAGCAACTAAAACATGTAGTTTGACTTAACCATCTGTTGTAACTCCCTCTAAAATGTGTCCTTATGCAATTTTTAGGAATATATCCATACTCTTGACAATAGTGATAGCTATATCTAGTATTGTAATCCCAGTTGTAGTAATGTGCATGATTAGTTCCTCTTGCAAGCTAATTAAGTGTCCACATAGGCTTTGATCTGCATTCAAATGCTCTCTGTCTATACTTTTTGTAGTTGTAGCAGTGACCTTCAAATATCAGTGTTCTCATAGTCTTTGTTCTACATTCATGATAATTGTTCTTGCTCCTGTACACATTAGAGGTATGCCCCTTTTTACCACAAAAATGACAACTAGGTTTAGTGTTCTTACCTTTGTTACTCCTTTCTTCTACATTCTTGGATGATTATCCTTGTTCAATGTTGGTGTAACCAAGTCCTAAAGTAGAATTACTAGCCCTTGGTTATTTCAGTAATTTTTCAAAGTACTTGATAGCCCCATTGGGTTTGTTGTAGCTTTCTACTATCTCCTTGTCTCTCTTCAATTCATTCTGCAATTGTTCATTCTACATCTTCAAGGTGGAAATCTCAATTTCCTTCATGTTTAGCTCATGATGAGCATTCATCATCTAACTTAAGATGTCTAGCTACATGTTTGAGATCCTTTCAAACTCAATTTTCTTCTATTCTAGTCTATTGGTAAGTTTTTCTTGTCATCTTCTATCATGGCCTTGTCTTAAATGGCTCTCTTCTTTTCTTCAGTTACTTCACAAAGAATTATGGCTTGTGAATCTTGTTCAAGCTTAAGTAATTTGATTTCTTCAACTTGTGTTCTATTTTTCTCCATCAGTTATGCTATTACTGCATCAAATTCCTTGGAATCTTCATTGAAAAATACTTGTGTGGTATCAATCTCCTTGTAATTTATGTCATTTTCAGCTATGGCTATCTCCTTCCTTCTTTTTAAGGACTTACTCAATTATTCTCTGGCTTTTTCCACTTTGTGTAGAGCTAGGTGCACATCAATCACCTGATTATCTATGATCTTCCCAAGTTTGAAGACTTCCATCTTCAAACCTTTTTCTCTAATTTGTTAGGCTTCTCCTTGTGAGAACCTAAGCTTTGATACAAATTCTTGGAATGTCCAAAATGGGAAGAATACTTCTGAAAGGGGGAGTGAATCAGAAGTATCACACTTTTTAACCTTTTTCAACAATTTGAACATATAACTAAAAAGTAAATTGCATGCAAGTAAACATATAAATGAACATGAATTAAATCACATGCAATAACACATAACACCAGAATTGGTAACCTAGAAACCCTCCAGGAATAAGAAGGTAAAATTGGGGTGGGGATGATAACCACAAAAATTATTGCAGCAATAAATGTTTGACCACTTCTGATGGTCTACCCTGTTAAAGGCTTTACACTATGTCAATAGTGACTTGATTAGAGGATTTACAAACACTTTACATGAAATATCACCCTATTAAAGGATTTACAATAGACTATTAAACCCACCTAATACATAGGATTTTCATTCACCTTCTCCAAAGGTTATCCTACCTAGTTGTTAAGCTAACCTATCAATATAGGATTTTCAACTTCTAATACAGTGGCAAGAAAGTATTAGAACAATAAACCTGACGGTATGCAATCTTTACTTGTTGGATTTTAGGCACTTGATCTACTCTCTCTGATCTTGATCCTCTAAGATCTTATATCTGATCATGTTTCTTGGCCCTTGTGTTGTTCTGATCAACTGGATATGAAATTGTTGCTCTGTTCCTTTAAGTCTTTCCTTCTTCACACTGAATTTCACTATAATCTCCCCATATACTATTCTCTACCACATATGCAATGGATTTTTTGACCTCCTTTTAAAGATTGTGAGGACTTAGGGTTAGGTATGGATATATGATCCACATTAAATCTCAAGTTCCTACTCATACCTCACATTTTTCTCGTTGGTTGCATGCCTTCTCCATTTTTCTGATTGACTACATGCTAATCGCATAGGGAATGTAAAAGATTCATCCTTATCCTTTTTCACCTTTGAAATTCTTTTGTCAGCTCCAAAAATGGTTTATATCTAAGTTTGTGAGGGCACAAACTCATATGTTGATTCTGTGTTACTGAGCACATACTAGACTATTGGTGCTCAGCACATATACTATCCTAGATTGCTCGGCACCTATTATACTCTGTCTTTCTTGGAAAATATATGATTCTGGTTCACTCAGCATATGAATGATTATGACTAGCTCAGCATCAACTATGACTCAGGACCTATATGTTACTTGGCATTTATATACTACTTGGCACCTGAAGTCACTTGGTACCTATTGAAATACTATCTTGGCACACACTATGGATCGACATACATAGTGTACTCAGCTTCAATACAAAAGGTGATTAAGTGTGTTGACACTCAAATGTCAAAACTATCTAAGACCAATAAGAAGTAGTGGTGCAGGAGCACCCACATCAAATGAAGAACCTCCAAAGTCCTAAGAACCTATAGGATAGGTTATTTTTGACATCTAAGCATTTGGACCTACTTGTAAGGACTAGTTCCAAGATTGGCACAATTATAAGCCCTTGGTTAACTATAGTCAACTATGGTCAAATGTCTTAAAATCTTAGGATATTTCATTATTTCATGTTTTTGGCATGTTATGATCCTATTTGGATCATTTAGTTAAGGTTTCATGATACTTTGTTCAAAAATTGCAAAAGTTGCATTAAATGCAAGAATTGCTCAAAAGTTGTTAAGCAACTTTTTAGTAAAAATTGAAAAAACTTGTATTTTGATTCCCAATGTCCAAAAATGGTTTAAAATTCTATTATTACCATTGGGGAAACCTACATAATCCATTTTAAGAGGGTGGTTGGTACAATCATGTACTCTTTCCATCAAATCAATAAAAATAACTCAGATTTCCTACTAAATTGATGTTGTAACATGTATGAAATTGTCTAGATGCACCAAGGTGTCTAACCAAAATTTTCAGAAATTTTGATGAATTATATTTCTATTACACTTTTTTGATATCTTTATCAATCTCCTAACTCAAGATATCTATGCTTTTGTAGAAGTGGTTCAGAAAAGTTGTCATGCCTAGGATTTCACAAATAATTCACCATATCTCAAGATTTCACAATGAGAATTTGATGGCCTCTAGTGAAATCCAAGTGTGGATTATTTAATTTAATATGTACTTGGTCTCATAATTGTAAGTTCAAGTTTCCAAGAGGAATTTGATGCCCCAAGCATGCAAGATCCATGTGCATGCTTATTACGTTGGTCAACATCTCCCCTAACTCGCTCTAGAAGTGACACCAAGTCTTGAAATCAGGTTTGGTATCTTTTTATGCTTGCCCCTTTATATTCCAATCACTAGTTTGAGATTTTTTCCTTTTTAAAGTGTACCTCCTTTGTATTTGGAGACCTAATAGGGCTAATTACCTAGGGAAGAAATCAGGAAAATCATACTTTGTTTGTATCTTCCTGTCCTAGTGTTTTGGTATCTTTAGTAAACCCCAAAATGGTATTTAAATATGTGACCTAACCATAGGTTTATGTGGAAATTGTTTAAGTGAAGTCAAATTTTCATGAATAATGGCTACAAGCCTAATATGGTGGATTTTTGAAGCAACCATATGATAAATGTTGCATAGTTTGGTTTTAACCATAATTCCACCTTATATTAGACCTAAATATAGTACAAGTTTATCCTTGAGTGTCCCCTAGTCTTATTTTACATTTTGGGTTGTTGTGTCAAAAATTTGTCAACTTGTGCATTTTGGGCGATTTGGGATAAGTTATCTAGATTGAAGGATCTACCTTGTGATTAGGATTTCCTTGTATATGGGGTTGGTTGTGATAACCTATAATACTCTTTAAGAACTTTTTATTGTTGCTTAAGCACATTTGGGTAATATAAAGGACACTTTTTTTTAGCATATCTTCAATGAAGGGGATCTAAGGACTAGTTACTCACCAAAGGACTACTCCACCAGGCTCCATTGCATCAAGTGGTATTCGAGCTATGTCTCTTACTAAAGAAGAAGAAATGCCTACAAGGGTAACCAATGCTGAACTTGCAAAAATCATGAGAGAACAAAGGGAAACTAATTTTTCTCTAGCAAAGAGATTGAAGAAACTGGAAAGTAAGTTGGACAAGAAAAAAGGGGCACAATCTAAAGAAGGCCAAAATGATGAGGCTGAAGACTTTGAGGAGCATGGTGAAGTGTTTGCAAAACAAAGACCTCTATTGAATACTCTCAAATCCATGGAGAAGAGAATGATAGAGGGGAAGTTGGAACTACCAACTTTCAATGGCAAGATGAATGTTGATGTGTCTTTGGTTGGATTGAGGCCCTAACCAATTTCTTTGAATGTGAAGACATTCCAAAGAAACAAAGAGTAAAAATGGAAAAGTCCAAGTTGAAGGGGGTACCCTTAACTTCGTGGAACTTCATCTAGACTAAAAGGGTGAAGAAAGGAAGAATAATGATTTCTTCTTGGGATAGAATGGTGGCATAGTCAGAGAAAACTATGTGCCTGAAGACTATGGGGTACAACTCCATAGGAGGAAGAAATGTTTGAAATAAAAGGATGTGGCTTTCAGTTCCTATAAAGAGGATTCCTAAAGTTGTGTATGAAGACCAACATAGTGGAGGATGAGAAAGACAAACTTGCAAGGTATATGAATGGCCTCAAGGTACCCATCCAAGAGGAACTTAGACTTCACACTCCCATTTCTATGAATGAGTGCTATCTCTTAGCCATCGAAGTGAAAGAAAAATGAAAAAGGAGGTAGGACCAAAAAAAAGGGAAGGAGAATAGCAATAACAAGAACTCCAAGGGCAAAAACAATTATTGGAGAAAAGGGAAAAATAATGGCAATAAAACTCCTGATTAGAAAAAAGATCAAGGAGAATCTAGTTCCAAAGGGAACTAAAAATGAGGAAAGTCCTTTTGTAGAGGTAGAGGAAGAGGCAATGACACCATAAAGTACTAAAACTACAATCAGTTAGGTCACCATGTAGGAAAGTGCCTAAGAAGAGGAACAAAAATCAAGGGGAGAGGAGAACTCAACTTGTTGAAGAAGATCAACTTGACTATAGGGATCTTGAACCTAAGGAAGGCGCATGTTTGATGATGAGACAATCCTTCTTGTAGATACCTCAAACTTAAGAGCCACCACAAAGGAAGAATTTATTTAGAACAAAGATCAAATGCCAAGGCAAGGTATGTAGTTTGTTAATTGATTCTAGATCAACCAAAAATTTGGTGTCCTCTTAGATAATTGAGAAACCTAATTTTCCTAAGAAGCCCTATCCCACTCCTACCATGTCTTTTTGCTCACAAAAGGTTAGCAAACCTTAGTAACTAAAAAAGCTTGGGTAGAATTCTCAATTATATATTTTAAGGATAAAGTTCTTTGTGATGTAGTTGAGATGGATTCCTCCCACTTTCTCCTTGGTAGACCATGGCAATATGATTTTGATGCCACACACTATTGTAGGAAAAACACCTATTCCATAACAAAGAATGGGGTAACTTTTACAATGAAACCAATGCCTAATCCTAAGGTAGAGTCTACTATAGTCACAATAGGAGAGAAAGAAATGATGAAGGCATTGAAAGAACCTGATTCCGAAGGATTTATACTGGTTTCTAAACCTAACAAGAACATTAGTGATGCCACTAATAGTGACCTACCCTCAAGCTTCCCTCCCATAAGAGATATCAGTCATCAGATTGACCTAATCCTTGGCTCCTCCTTGCCTAACAAGGCACCCTAAAAAATGACACTAGTACAAAATGCAAGGATTGCAAAAAAAAGTCAATTATCTACTAGAGAAAGGACTGATTTAGAGAAGTCTAAGTCCTTGTATAGTCCCATCATTCCTTGCTGCCAAAAAGGATGGAAAATGGAGGATATATACTAATAGTAGGGCTATAAAAAAAGCATAACAAGATACAGATTTATCATGCCAAGAATTGAGGACTTGTTGGATCAACAAGGAGGTGCTTGTTACTTTACCAAATTTGACTTAAAGTTAGGCTAACATAAAATCAAGACCAAACCAAGAGATGAATGGAAGAAAATATTTTAAATTATTGAAGGTCTCTTTGAATGGTTGGTAATGCCTTTTGGGTTAAGTAATGCTCCTAGTAATATTATGAGGCTTACGAATGAGATATTTATTAATTTCATAAGAAAATTTTTTGTATATATCTTGATGATATACTAATATTTTGTCATAATAGAGAAGAGAATATTGATGATGTGGAATATGTATTAAGGAGACATTATTAGCACAAGTTGGTGATCAACTTGGGAAAATGCATCTTCATGAAGAAGGAACTTGTGTTCCTCAGATTTTTTATTTCACAAGGCACCCTCAAGATGGACCCTAAGAAGGTTTAAGCCATTGTCAAATAGCCTCCACAAATAATCAAGGTAATGTAAGGAGCTTCCATGACCTTGCCACTTTCTATAGGAAATTCATCAAGAATTTTAGTCATTTGTGTGCTCCTATACTAGACACCATCAAAGGAGGAAGAAAGAAGAATTTTGCATGGACAAAGGAGGCTAATGGTTCTTTTTAGTATTTGAAGAACATAATTTCTCAATGCCCTATCTTAGTGCTCCCTGACTTCAACAAAGTCTTTATTGTTGAGACTGATGCAAGCAATTTTTCTTTAGGTGTAATCTTAAGCCAAGAGGGAAAACCAATAGCATTCTTTTAAGTGAAACTAAATAAAGAAAAGAAGAATTACTCCACATATGATCTAGAGTTGTATGCTATGGTACAAGCCCTAAAGAAATGGATACACTACATAATCACTAAGGAATTTGTGGTTTATACTAATAATCATGCATTGAGTTTTCTGAATTCTTGGGAAAAGTCATCAGTTAAACATCTCAAACGGATGGAGCAACTACAACCATAAACTTTCAATATCAAACATAAGAAGGATGTGGAAAACAAAGTTATTGATGCCCTTAGCAGATGAGTGGGATTAGTTGAAGAATTTCATCTCTAGAGTGTGGACATAGACTCACTAAAACATTTGTATGTAGAGGATCCACATTTTGGAAAAGCCTTTGAAGTATATATGCACAAAAATGGTGGACAAATATCGTACTAATTTTTCTAAATATTTGATTTAGAATGGACTCATATTTAAAGGGGCTCAACTATGCATTTCCAAGTGTTCCATGAGGAATGTTGACACAAAATTTTGCATCCTTGCCTAAATTTTTGACCTAAAGGCAACCTCGTGTAACATGAAAACAATCTCAAAAGTGTGAAACTTTGAAATTAGAGATTGAATCTTTAGAGAAGGCTAACTTCCTTACTATAAAAGTGAACCTAGCTATTTCATGAGAGGAAAAGGGAGAAGGAGATGCATCAAATCAAACTAACTACCCTAAACTAGAGGGGGTTATACACCAAATATTATATTGATCTACTTCTTTCCAATAACTACACTAATATCCAATAAACTTCACAAGATATACCATTATCTGCATTCTTTCAATCTTAACACCATAGAAAAGTCAAAATAAACACAACCATGCAAGGAATACAATAGATTCACTTAATAGATTAGTTAATTGGTATGAGCATAATCATATGGTATTGCAATTGCAAAATGCATCTAGGAAAATGAGGCATAACATATTGCACAAACTTTACTCACTAAGAATGAATATGATAATAGTGATATCTATTGAATAAGAGCCAAGGAAATTTACAAAGAATATCTGTAAAAGACCAAAAAAGAGAGATCTTTCAAAAAATTACAAAAAATTCCATTATAGGGTGCATGCATAACCCAAATAGAACCTTGGGTTTAAACTCACACATCTATGAGATTGGATTACAGATGAGAGCAATAATTGACAACCAAAAGAAATTTTGATCATACAGTGCAACTACCCACAAGAAATGGCATAAAGAACAAGGGAAAGAACACACTTAGCCACAAGAGATCAAATCAAAGCATAATAGATCATGATATGCATTTAAGGAGCATGGAGTGCAATGACATTGAGGACATCAAAAAATCATTGTAGATGAACAAATTGTTCTCCTTAACCCTTCCAACTGTTACATGGATTACATTTACATCATGCCAGATCACCCACATTAGCAAGTCAACTAAATTCAACCATTCCATCTGCCACATGGCCTTATAACCTTGATACATTTCACTACCTTTCCCAGCATTCTAACCATCTTTTTGACCTATGCACATCTCTATTCATAGCTTTGAAACCTATCTTCTCCATTAGCTATTTGACCTTATGAAACTGTGAGGTCTTCATATTTTGCCTTATCATTTCTTCACAACCCTTTATCACTCTATCTCCTTAACAAAAATGACCCTACAATCAATATGAAATTTATCTTCTTTCAACCTCACCATGATTTAAACTTAACAACTCTTTAACCATGTGATAATATGAATCCATTCTTTTTACCTTTGTTGCCACTTTGCAACTGCCAGACATCAAGCATATTTTAACCTTATGATGTTGTGTAGCCTTAACCCTGGGAATGATAAAACAAAACTTTTTGCAATTGCTCGGGCTTAACTTTAGGTTATCTTTGACTTGTGTGATGTTGTGACCCTTGAACTTAACTACTAGCTTTACCACTCGCACTATTGTGACTTGAAACTTAACAACAAATTAGACACTTTCAATGGTGTGAAGACCACATTTCATTAATTTTTTGATGCTCCTCACAACTTTGCAACCATTTATTATAACCACAAATTAAACAATCGTGGTTGACCGCGGGCCCCTGAGACATTTCTTTCTTCGATCCATTGAGATCTCCTAGGATGTTGATACCTATGCGATGCTACATTACCACCACTAGATTTTCTTAATCCCTATGAAGATGTGATTAAGGATTTCACAACCTCACCACCTTGATCCTAGGTTAGCTTTGACCACTTGTGATGATGCAAAAACACATGAATCTTGATTATTGTGGCTAACTTTGCATCATTGCAACTTGAATCTCTTTAAGCTTGAAGTTGCATGTGTTCATCCAATCCATATCTAGTCACATCTTCACAACTTAAAGCTTAATTCTAGCCTAACAATTATAAAACCACACTAACTAGGAATTTGACCACATCGCACCTTCACAGCCTTCTTGATGGTTAAGCTTTAAACTAAAGTGATAGATTGATAAAGGAAAATTGCATCGTAAAATCTTTCATTGATGTGAATGGATTAAAGGACTTAGGGATATAAAGAATGAACAAGGTTTTTTCATATCCCTAATAAGCTTGCATGGAAATTAATGACCAAAGTCAATGAACATAGACATGGTTTTCACCCTGGGTATTCAAATTTTAGAAAGGGGGGGAAAATGGTTAACATTTTTGGCAACTCAAAGGGGATGCTTTCTTTCTAAGCATGGATTAGTTGACTTAACCAATCTATTGGGCTGGAGTAACAAAATAAACCCTATTCTGCATATGCAACAATTAGAAAACTACAACCTCTATAATTGTAGAATTTCAAAACTTTTCTATCTCATAGAGAAATAGCTTGTGCCTATGCACTTATTGAAAGTAGGAAAACTACTCTATTATATACAAAAACCATGACCATCTCTAGAAGCAAGGCTTAATGTGAATTCCATTAACTAGAATTGGTAGAATATCACCATTAGGCCTAGATAGTTGAAAAGTGTTGGCATCCTTACAACTAGTGATAACATATGGGCCACTCCACATAACATCAAACTTGGAGTGTTTTCCTAGTTTAGCTCTATCTACATCCCACTTGAGAGCAAGATCTCCTTCTTTGAAGATTCTAGTTGTAGGCTTCCTAGAAAAACTTCTTTTGACCTATTGCTAATGTGCCTTAAGTGTGTGCATAGTTTTTGTCTCTTCTCTTCTAACTCAATTAGTTCTGCTAGCTTGACTATCATAGAATCATGCTATGCTAGCTCCAATTGATAAGCTAGTTCAAGAGAGGGGAACTCAAGTGAAATGGGAAGCCTTTCTTTGTTAGGATTAAACCACAAACAAAAATAACAATTACATGCAAATATAACCAATAACAAAAAATGATAGATCACAATGAAAAGAACACAAGACACCAAGATTTAAAGTGGTTCACCCAATCCCTTGGCTATGTCCACCAAACAACAAGTCTAATATTATTATGATCCAGTGATTATAACTTGATTACAATCCATAACCCCTTACAGCTCAATAACACCACAAGAACCAATTTTGCATCACAACTATGAAACAATCCCTAACCCTAAGCTCTTTTATACGAGTATTTTCATCGCTTTAGGGTTATAATTAATAATTACATGTCAGCCCAAAATCTCGATAAAATAAGGCCCAAAATTTGAGCCCCAAAGAATTTATGAAGTATGTCTAGTACTTTCCTAATCAATCACCACAATCTAACAATCTCCCACTTGTAGATTGATCAGGCTCCATGCTAAACAAAAATATCCCACTTGGAGACTGATCCTGTAGCTATGCTACCACTCCATGAGATGCCCACTAAATTAAACCACCCTGGACTCTACTATTCTTTTAGTCATGCTTAGTCTAGAAGACCAACTAAAGCTAAAGAGGAGTTCAACTTCTCCCTTGTTACTACCTTTTTCAAAATATTTATAGGATTGTCATCTATATGTATCTTGTCCAACTTTAACTATCCATCTTCTAAAACTAAACAAATGAAATGGTACTGCAACTATAACTGTTTGGTCTTTGAATGCAGAGTTGAATTCTTCACAAGATGAATGGCACTTTGACTATATATAAACAAATAATTATCCCTCTAAGGGTGTACCAATTCTTCCAAGAAGAACTGAAGCCATATCATCTCCTTGGTTGCCTATGTAGAAGCAACATACCCTACCTCTGTAGTGGATAAAGCATTAACCTTTTGTAACCTAGAAACCTAGCTTACAACTGCCCCACCAATAGTAAAGACATAATCTATAGTACTCCACTTGGTATCAATATACCCTACCAAATTTGAGTCGACATAGCCTTGTAAATTAGTAGTAAAGCCCCCAAAGTGTAAACACTTATTGGATGTTCCTCTCAAATATCTAAGAATCCATTTCATGGCATCCTAATGCTCAATTCTTGGATGACTCGTATACTTGCTAACAACTCCCACTGCATGTGCAATATATGGCCTAATACATACCATAGCATACATCAAGCTTCCTACAGCTAAAGCATAGGGTACCTTAGACATCTTATCCTCCTCTTCTTGTGTCTTAGGACACATCTCCTTAGTCAACTTCAAATGACCAGGTAAAGGTGTGCTGACAGCCTTAGCATTCTACATAAAAAAATGTTGCAACACCTTCTTGACATAATCAAACTAAGATGGCATCAATTTTTTATTTTTCCTATCTCTACAAATCTTCATACCAAGGATTTGTTTTGTTTCTCCCAAATCCTTCATAGCAATTGCATGTGCTAATTGGTATTTTAGCCCCTTATTGTTATCCATGTTAAACCCAGCTACAAGCATATCATCAACATATAAACATAAAATAATGTAGTTATCATCATCCAACCTCTTAAAATAAACACAATGATCTTAATAACACCTATTCTATCCATGGTCATGCATAAAACTATCAAATTTTAGATGCCATAGCCGAGGTGCTTGCTTCAAGCCATATAAACTTTTCTTCAATTTGCACACTAAGTTCTCCTTACCTTTGATAGCAAATCCCTGTGGCTGAGTCATATATATCTCTTCATCCAAATCACCATGAAAAAAGGTTGTTTTAATGTCAAGCTACTCTAAATTCAAATCTTCAAGAGCCACAAGACTTAAAATAGTACAGATAGAGATCATCTTAACAACAGGAGAAAATATCTAATCAAAATTAATGCCCTTTTTCTATGCAAATCCTTTCACAACTAACCTAACTTTAAATCTTTTCAACCTATAAACCCACTTATTCTAAAAATCTCTTTTACCTATAGGAAAATTGCATAAATCCCATGTCTTATTCTTCAACAAAGAGTCAATTTCAGATTTCATTGTAAACTCCCACTGAATCTTAGTATCCACCTACATAGCTTTAGCATAACATTCTAGTTCACCAGGATCAGTAAGTAAAATTGAATACAAAGAGGGAGAGAATCTTTCTAGAGGTCTAATTTTCCTTGTTGACCATCTAACATTCACCGGTATGTCTGATATTTTTATTGTAGTTGCTGCACATCATGAAGAATGGCTCGAACATCAGCTTTTGGAGTATCATCTAGCACTACATAATCCTCTTCTTTCTTCTTATGTTGCTACAACAGATCTTTATACAACACTTTCTCATTGAATATGACATCCTTGCTTGTTAAAAAAAATTATTTTCAAAATTCCAAAGCCTATAACCAAATTCATTAATGCCATATCCAAAAAATACACATTTCTTTGACTTAGTTTCTAGTTTGGTTCTATTTTCAGAATCTATGCGAGCAAATGCTTCATAGCTGAAGGTTTTGAGAAAAGAATAACTCACCTTCTTACCAATTCATGATTCCTCTAGAATACCACAACCCAAAGGAGTAGAGGGACCTCTATTAATCAAATATATAGTAGTATTAATAGCCTCCACCCACATGTGTAAGGGCAACCTGATGCTCCTTGTGTGCTCCATTATAGTCCTATTCATGCATTTAGCCACTCCAATTTTCTGTGGAGTCCTTGGAACAATTTTCTATCTATGAATACCATTAGTGGAGAAATAATCTTCAATTTCATGACTACAATACTCACCACCATTATTAGATTTGAGACATTTTAATTTCTTACCAGTCTCATTTTCAACCAAGTATTTCCATTTCTTAAAAGTTTGAAATACATCAAATTTCTATCTAAGGAAATAAACCCATACTTTTCTATTTGCATCATCAATAAATGTAACATAATAATGAGAGCTACCAAGGGAAGATACCTGAGCCAGTCCCCATACATTTGTATGCACAAGCTCTAATTTCTCCTTTTTGTTTTCCTTCCCAATCTTTACAAAACTCACTCTCTCTTTTTTTCCATACAAAACTTTCACAAAAATCCATATTAACACATTTTAGACCTAGTAAAACTTTATTTGAATGAAGTACTTTCATACCTTTCTCACTTATCTACCCAAGTCTGTTGTGCCACAGCACTGTATCAAAATCTACAATAGCTATTTGTTCTCCCTACTCAACTACATCAATTGTCGTTGAAAATTCATTTTTCTCTAAAACAATTAAAGTAGAAGGAACAATATGACTTGTACAAAGATATAAGGTACTTACTTTCACACCTTTTGCTACTACAAGAGAACCTTTTGAAACCTTCCAATTTTTATCATTAAAAGTAACTACACAACCCTCATCACCGAGTTTCCTTGCTGAAATTAAATTCCTACTCAGACTTGGAACATGTCTTACCTCATGTAGCAGTTAATGATTCTCATTCTACAACTTAATATTAATTTTTCCCTTTCCAACAATCTGACAGGGTTCATTATCCCCCAGATAAACAAGCCCAAAATCCCCTTGGACATAATCAATGAAATAACCTCTATGAGGTGTAGCATGAAATGAAGCACCAAAATCTAAAACCCATGAATCATCAACACTTTCTAAAGATAGAAGCAAAGCATCCTCTTCTGATTTGTTACTTACCATATTTTCCTCCTTGTCTTCATCTCGTTTATCTCCTTCATTTTTCTTTCGATTCCAGCAATCTTTCTTTTTATTACCTAGTTTCCCACAATACCAATAGTCATTTGGTCCTCTATATTGAGACCTCCTCCCCTTTGACTTTCCTCTTGATTTCTCACAATTTCCAGAATTAATTCTTCTCTCAATCATTCTACCCCTGCTTTGTGCATTCAAAGAACTTCCTAATGTAGATACACCTGATGATTTCCTACAAGTTTCCTCACTCAAAATAACATTGATCACATCATCATATTTTAGGGTATTATATCTAGGAACAAAATTACTCACAGCCATTACCAAGCCATTCTAGCTTTCAAGCAAAGAACACAAAATCAAGAGATTCCTAATTTCCTCCTCAAAATGATACCTACAGAAGATAACTGATTAGTAATAGCATTAAACTCATTTAAATGATTTCCAATAGATCCACCTTTTTCCATTTTCATATTAAATAAAAACTTCATGAGAAATATCTTGTTTGAAGCAGAGGGCTTTTCATACAATGTCGCTAGCATTTTCATCAATTCTTCTATCGTCTTTGCTTTTGTAATATTAAATGCCACCGATGGTGCCACATTAATTGAATGCTTCCAAGTGTGTTTTTATCCAAAAGATTCCATTCATCATTTGACATAGATCCCTAATTCTTGGCTTTGCCTTCTAACGGCTTCCATAAATCCTTTTGATAAATATAGTCTTCCATTTGCATCTTCCATAAGTGGAAGTTATGCCCATTAAACCTATCAACCCTCAGCTTACCCTTATCTGCCATCACTCTCACTCAACCATGAAACTCTCACTAAACTGTGAGACTTTTCTATAGAGGATAACTGAAAAAACCAACCTTTCTCTGATACCACTTGTTAGGATTAAACCATGGACAAAAATAACAATTACATGCAAATATAACCAATAAAAGAAAATAATAGATCACACAGAAAAGAACACAAGACACCAATATTTAATGTGGTTCACCCAATCCCTAGGCTATGTCCACCAAATAGAAATCTTATATTATTACAATCCAATGATTATAACTTGATTACAATTTATAACCCCTTACAGCTCAATACTCCCACAAGAACCAATTTTGCATCACAACTATGAAACAATCCCTAACACTAGGCTCTTTTATACAAGTATTTTTACCACTTTAGGGTTATAATTAATAATTACATGTCAGCCCAAAATCTCAATAAAGTAGGGCCCAAAAAAAATTTGTTCACCACAATCTAACATGCTTCCCATCTATATATCAGCATAAAAGGTGTGTTCCCAATCACTTTCTTGGGTGTAAAACTATTAGCCCAAAGGGTATTCCTCAACTTGGCATGCCAACACCTTTGATTATCTTCAATTATCCATTTTATTATTTTGATGAGGTATTTTTCCAAACCATTCCCTTGGGGATAATAATTTGAGGAAGTGCTCAAATATATTCCATGTTCCAAAGCCCAAGAGTGTATATGAGTTCCAACAAAATACTTGCCATTTTTTGATATGATGGTTGAAGGAACACCAAATTTGGTCACTATTCCATCAAGGAACTCAACTACAGAAGCCTCTATTGCATCTTTACAAGCTACTACTTATATCAACCTTGTGAAATAATTTGTGGCTGCCAATATCCATTTTTTACTAGTACTTGAGCATGGGTTTATTGGACCAATGAAATCCAAACCCTATTGAGAAAAGGGTTGGTCTACTTGAATAGGATGGAGAGAAAGGATAGTCATTCTTTGCCTTCCTAAGAAGAAAGCACATTTCTCACATTTTATCACCCACCAATGGGAATCATTGAACAAGGTTGGCCAGTAATAACTAACCCTTATTATTTCCATTGATGTAAGCCTTGCTAAGATTTTACCACCAGTAGGGCCATCATGGAATTCTTTTGATAACCTACTAATCTAATCACTTTTAATACACCTCAATAGGAATCCATCTGAATCCTTTCTAAACAATATTCCATCCATCAAGACATAAGGGATATGTTGTAATATGAATTGTCTTCCCTTGGCTCTATCTAGGCCTTGGGGATATCTTCCTTCTATCAAGAAGATAGTCATGTCATGCAACAAAATCATTCTGATGGTTGCTCACCTTGTATTAAGAGGATAGTTTCTTTAAGTGTCTCAAAAGATGAGGCCATTTTCTCACATAGTCCCTTGCCTCTTACAAGCTTGGTGACTTTAATATCAATGTCATATTCCATGTCTTTGGTAATCTTTCGAGCTCTCTTTTCATTAATATCCTTGTTTAGGAGGAACTCCTTCACACTCACATATGGGACTAGGAGCCAGACCTTGTTATGAGATAAAAGATGTCTGAACTTTATGAGAGCCCTTACAAAAGTAAGGACTTTCTTCTCTACCTAGCTATATCTTCTCTTATAATGTTTAAGCCCTTCACTAAAGAAAGCAATCGGCTGCTCTAAATTCTCTTCATTCAACTATGTTAGAACAACTAATATACTTGACTCTCCTCTAAGAGAATAGAGAATGAAATCTCTGTCAAAATTCGGATTGACCAAAGTGGGAGTTGATGCAATTGATTTCTTGATCTCCTCAAAACTAGCCTCCCCTTCCTTGGTCCAAGTAAACATCATATTCTTCTTCAACATGGCTATGAGAGGTTTCACCATGGAAGCAAGATCACGAATCAACCTTCTCTTGAAGTTGATTCTACCAAGAAAGCTTTGCAATCCTTTCTTGTGGCTAGGAAGTGGGAAAGAGATAATTACTTTCACACTCTCTAGATCTATTGCTAGTAAGGTAAACTTTAAGAAAGCCGCCTCAAAAAAAAGATATAAAAAATTGGCAATTCTTTCATTATTGTGAAAAAACAAAATTATTTCTATTGGCAAATCTCTCAATTTTTTATTCTAAATATGATTAATATCAACGATTATTTTCAAATCATAATTTTTTGTATAAAATATTGGCAAATCTCAAAAATAATAGGAAGTTCATTAATCATCATGGAATATTACAAATCAAAATTGAACACTTTTTTACCTTGTGTAATATTATGAGAATCTTCACACATACTTTAGATCAATAGTGAAAACTAAATATTGGTGATATATCCCTAAAGTAACTAACAATTATGATAATTCTTCGTCAGTTCAATTCAATTTCTCCAATAATATATTATATTAAGGTGACTCAAATCTAATCATGTAACGAATATTGTGGCAAATATTTGATTTTAAATTTTTCAATAAAATAAATTATTGAGCGATTTTAAATAGTCTAGAATGACATTTTATAAAACTATTGCAATTTAAGTTGTATCGAATCTTAAATTATAAGCCAAGTTACTTGCCAAAAAATTCTAAAATTAGCCAATTTAAGAATATTAACCACTAAAAAATACCTTGATTGGTAGCCCATCTCTTGACACAATGTGTCCTAGGAGCTTTCCTTAATTAGTAGCAAATGCACACTTTTTTGGGTTTAGAGACCCACCATACTGTTTGCATCTGATGAATACCTGTCTCAAATGATTAAAGTGATCTGCCGCATGTTTTGAAAAGACATTTATATCATCAAGATATACTAGCAAAAAATTATCTCCATTGCCTTTTGAAATGTAGCACTTGCATTGGTTAGTCTGAATGGAATTTTACAATAGGCATACATACCCTATTTATTAGTGAAGGTTGTCTTATATCGGTCTGACTCTTGGACTAACACTTGATTATAGCATGAAAAACCATCTAAGAAAGAAAACCTCTCTGAGACACTAACCTTGGATAGAATTTTTTCCATAGAACGAAGGGGATGGTGATCTTTAAGAGAAGGGTTAAGGTCCCTAAAATCTACAAATAGTCTGATTTCCCCATTCTTCTTCCTAATAGGGACAAGATTAGCTACCCATGAAGAATTCTTAATAGAGAAGATGATATTATCTTCTATGAGCTTAGATAATTACTTTCTCATTAATGGTTCAATCTTAGTGTTAAAGTGGCATTTTCTTCTATCTTATATGCTTTGGATCATGGTTTAAATCTATTGTGTGTTGGAATAAGCTTGGGTCAAAACCTTTCATAAGTCCAAGAAATAACATCACTAAATTCTTGACATAAGTTAATGAAAAATTCTTGTTTAGTCTCAATGCATACCTTTCCCAAGTTAAGAGTCTTTCTATCAACAATAGTGCTAGGTGTGTAGTCATTCCTCCTTGTATCCAACTTTGAACCCTTTCTTTTTGCTTGATCATCAAAGTTGAATATACCTTCCAAAGTGACTAGACCTTTACTAAATTTTTTGGAGTTAAGATACAAAATCTGATCCCTATTTTGACTTTGTAGCTTAGACCAATTTTTATTAGAGAAATCTACTTCATTTTGTAGGAAATTAACAATTTACAAATCAGAACCCAATACTTTCCAATTCAGGAAATTATTTAGGACAACAGGGCTTACAACAAGTCTAATATGTTGTTCCTTTATATCAACAACATATTTTTCTATGTCATGATGAGAACCAATTGTTGCAAGCCTATCAGCATATTTTTTTCTATTTCTAGGGACACTCTTAATGTTGAATGCTTGGAATCCCTCAAGAAGATCCCAAACTCTATGCTTGTATGACTTGAGAAGGTTTTTCTTCATGACATTCTAATTTCTAATTTGATTGAAAACTAACTCGCTATCTCCAAATACTTTCAAAAGATTTATGTCTCTCCTCTCTATAATTTGGAGACTTGGTATCAAGGCTTCATATTCTAGCACATTATTAGTGCAACTAAATTGGAGTCTATATGAAATGTAGTTTTTAGCAAGCATTACACTAGCTCCTAGACCATTTTTGTTTCTTGAGCCATCAAAGAACATGCTCCACAATCCATTGGTATTTTCTTGCAATTTTATTAGATTACGAATAGAAGCATCCTTATCCAATATACAATACATACCAAGACTTATTTCTAGAGCTTCTTGTACTTGATCAAATTGATAAGCAATGGCCCACTCATCTAAAAGATAATCAGGCACCTTTTCTAAGGAAGTGGCAAGTTTGTGTGTTATATCTTTATCATCTATCTCATGAATTGTATAATTTATGTTTATGGGACTAGGTGTATAGGTCTCTATGTGATTAAGGGCTAGAGGCTCTGCCCTTATAGAATCTTGTGTCACATATCTTTTCCTAAAGAATATATAGGACTAGTCTAATGCAATATAGCCACATATCTATGAAGTGAAGTCTCTAGAAAGACACATGGTAAAATGTGGCTTAACCTCTACTATTGATATGTCTTGAGTGACAATACAACCAAGGCATGCATACAATGCTATTTCCACTTTTTTTAGGCTTCTATTGTTTTGATAGAGCTACCATCTAGCTAGAGTACATCCCTAACCATTGGCTCATTCTTAATACTAAGGAGATTAGCTATACACTTAGGCATTACAGAACTACTAGCCCCCTAATCTATTATGCAGTTATGAACTAGCTTGTCCCTAAAATCAAAGAGACATAAAAAGGAGGAGGCCTATTTTTCTTACTTCTATCTCCTTCTTTTGTTGCTTGCACTAGAGTTGTTGCACCATCTAAGGTGGTAGGATGACTTGACACTTTTATATTCCTGAACTCCTATAGCAATAACTCCAAATATGATGGCATAGTGATAACATCCCACAAAGGAATATTAACATTAGTACTCTTCATATGATCTACTATGTTAAGAGGAGCCCCAACTACCTTGACTTCAGCCATGGGGGCTATAGGAACTACTAACTAAAATTGAACATCTTGAGGTTCAATGGGCCTATTGTTGTTTATATTTTGCTTCTATTGGGGAGCAACATCTGGTTGTGCACTTGTAGCTAGAGTCTAAGAAGAAACATCTAAAGCTAAAGCCTAATTTGATGGACAAGGTGTAGCATTCTCAATAGATCTTCTTTTTCTTCTGTTATTATGAGCTATAGCATCATAGTTATCATGATTGGCATGGCAATGTTCCTCTAGCTAATGGTTCATAAAAGAACAATCACCCTGCACTTGTAACTAGGAAGCATCAATAGATTGACTGGCACTATATTACTATCCTACTTCTTGATCTCGTGTAACTAATGCTTGGAATGGTTTTTCCCTATAGCACATACACTATTCATCAAAATAATTGCAAGAAGGACAAAAAAAATTCTATTTAGAAAAATTGTTTTGAGGAACTAATACCCTTGTTGTATTTGTACTTGTAGTTGTAGCAGAGGCATTACCCACAGTTCTATTTTGATTAAATGGGACATAACCTTGACTTTGATTTGGTGTCCTATATGTGGGGTTTTTGTAATAAGGTTAAAAAGGCTCATTTTTTTGAGCTTGTTGCCCCCACCTTGTTGCTCATTTTCTACACCACTGAGAAGTTATCCTCTAGCTTCTTTTCCTAATCTTGTAATTTCTTGTTTATATTTTTCATCAAGGCCTACATCATGTCCTTCAAATATCCTAACTCATTGGAGGAAGTAGAGGCTATTATGGCTATATCAAGAGGTTGAATTTTAGATGTGGTAGGAACAGGGGCTACTGTAGGCTGATGAGTAGGCATGTCTAGGAAGAAAGGCATTGGAGGCCTTGGAGCTAACTTCCCTCCTTGAATCAAGATATTTTCTACTCTCATGACAATTTCATATGTATCTGGTAATGTATCCCCTCCCATGGCTTGTAAAGTGGTAGTAATATCACTATTAAAGGCTCTAAGGTAATACAAGAAAGCATGACCAGGAGTAGGTTTCACTATAACAAGGATCCTATCCCAAGTTTTTTGTAATCTATAGTTGAATTCTATCATGAACTCATGAGGTGCCCTTTTGGTTGTGGTTAGTTGTTCTGAGAGTGATAGATGATCACTCTTATCTTCAAAATGTTTGCATAATCTTTCTCCTAGCTCATCTCATTTATTGATAGAGTTATGTGGCAATCCTCTATACCACTGTAAAGCTTTTCCCTTTAATGATGAGGCTAAAATTCTAACAGAAAAATCATCCTCTACAATACCATGTATATTACAAATATTTGAAAATTCGTGAATGTGCTCTATTGGGGAAATGGAGGTCTCACCAATAAAATTAGGTAGGCCTTTAAGAGAAGATTCTAGGATATCATATCTTTGGGATAAAATGAGAGGATTGCCACCATTGAAGGTAGCAAACACCTAATTCCTAGGGAGGGCCATATGGAATAAAGTTCTATTCAAATGAAAAGATGGCACCCTAAGTTGTGATTTATCAATTGGAGAAGTAGAAAGAGATCTAACACATGCATGTGTTACTTTTGAAGACCTAATCGGTGATAGAGAGAGTCTATTTCTTTTTCTTCTAGGATTTAAAAATGAAAGTTTAGAATATTGAAAATTTCCTCTAGAAGATGCCCTTGTTTAAGCTTTGGGCATGAATCACAACAATTCTAGTCTGGAAACCAAGATGTAGAGATGGTGTCACCAAGTGCTTGAATGTGAGCCTCTTGAAGGCTGAAATTCTAAGAGTGACACTATATCCTTAGCATAAGTTGAAGTTCTTCCCTTTGAAACTAGTAAACTAGTAGACTTAAGGAATGCTTCAATATCAATCCCACCAGGCATGCCAAAAATTGTTGACATGAAAGTTTGCACCCTTGCCTAAATTTTTGACGTAAAGGAAACCTCATGTAACATGGAAACAATCTCAAAAGTGTGGGACTTTGTAATCAAATATTGTATCTCTAGAGAAGGTTGGCTTTCTTTCTATCACAGTGCACTAAACTATTTCTTAAGAGGAAAAGGGAGAAGGAGATGCATGAAAATTAAAGTACCTATCCTAAGCTAGAGGGGGTGATACACCAAACAGTATTTTGATCTACTTCTTTCTAATAACTGCACTAAAATCCAATATACTTTACAAGATATACCATTATATGCATTCTTTTTAATCATAACACCATAGAAAAGTCAAAATAAATAAAACGATGCAAGAAATACAATAGATTCACTTAACAGATGAGTTAATTTCTATGAACATAATCATATGTTATTGAAATTGCAAAAATGCATCCAAGAAAATGAGGCATAATAGATTGCACAAACTTAACTAACTAAGAATGGATATGATAAAAGTGATTTCTATTGAATAAGAGGCAAGAACATTTACAAAGAATATCTATAGAAGACCAGAAAAGATAGATCTTTTGAACAACTACAAAACTTTCCTTTATAGGGTGCAAGCATAACCCAAATGCAACCTTGAGTTTACACACACATGTCCATGAGATTGGATCATAGATGAGAGAAATATTTGAGAACCAAAATAAAATCTTATCATGAAGTGCAATTGCCCACAAGAAATGACAAAAAGAACAAGGGAAAGAGTGCACTTAGCCATAAGAGATCAAATCAAAGAATAATTGATCATGATATGCATTTAAGGAGCATGGAGAGAAATGGCATTAAGGACATCAAAAAATAGACAAACAAATCATTTCTCCTTAATCCTTCCAACTGCTGCATGGATTACATTTACATCGTGTCAAATCAACCACATAAGCAAGTCAACTAAATTCAACCATACCATCTATCTTGTGACCCTATACCCTTGAAACATTTTTCCACCTTGCCCAAAATTCTAACCATCTTGTTGACCTACAACCATCTCTATTTGTAGCTTCACAACCTATCTTCTCCATTAGTTGTTTGACCTTGCAAAACTATGATGTTTTCATCTTTTGCCTTATGGCTTCTTGGTAGCCCTTTATTACTCTACCCTCTTAACTATAGTGACCCTACAATTAATATGAAATTGATCTTCTCTCACCCTCTCTATGGTTTAGACTTAACAACTCTTTAACCATGTGATGATGCGAAGCCATTCCTTTTACATTTGTCACCCTTTCACGACTGCTAGACTTCAAGCATATTTTAACCTTATGATGTTGCAAACACGACTAGGCTGACCATCATCACCATTTTACAACTTCACCACTTATCCTCTTAACAATGGCCTTAACCCTACAAATGAGTGAAAAAAAATATTTAGAACTATGTAGGCTTAACTCTAGGTTATCTTTGACCTCATGCGATTTTGTGACCCTTGAACTTAACTACTAGCTTGTCATTTGCACCGTCATGACTTGAAACTTAACCTCAGATCAGACACATGTGACAATGCAAAAACCACATTGTATTGATTGTTTAACACTCCTTGTAACCTTGCAACCATTTATTATAACTACATATCAGACCTTGTGAGGTTGCAAAAACAACCCTTTAACTATTGATCACTCCATCATGACTACTCATTGTTCCCTTCCACTAATCATTGTGACTTTGACTTATATAATTAACTTCAGTTCTAACCTTGTAAATGAGTGATAAAGGATTTCAAATGAATTGGGCACATGAATAAACATGTCATCTCATTGCTATTTCACTTTAGGTTTCCTTCATGCATCTTTATATAGCAAGAAAGTGACAAGCATTGATCTGCTAAAATTTGATGGTTGTGATTGACTGCCAACCCCTAAGATATTTCTTTCTTTGATCTATTGAGATCTCCTGGGATGTTGACACCTATCCAATACTACATCATCACCACTAGGTTTTTTTAACCCCTACAAAGCTACAATAAAGGCTTTCGCAACCTTGCCACCTTGATCCTAGGTTAGCCTTGACCACTTGTGACAATGTGAAAACACATGAAGCTTGATTGTTGTAGCTAACTTC
The DNA here is from genome assembly GCA_028749045.1 of Cupressus sempervirens. Lineage (NCBI taxonomy): Eukaryota > Viridiplantae > Streptophyta > Pinopsida > Cupressales > Cupressaceae > Cupressus > Cupressus sempervirens. Next base: position 358,352,669 of record CM053784.1, on the reverse strand, counting down.
ATACCATCACAACTTGAATCTCTTTAAGCTTAAAGCTATTTGCAATCATGTTATCCATATCTAGTTGAATATTCATGACTTGAAACTGAATGGTAGCCTAACAAATTTGAAACCACACTAACTTAGAATTTGACTTCATCTCACCTTCATAGCTCTATTGATAGTTAAGCTTTAAACTAGAGTGATAGAGCAATAAAGGAAAATTGCATCATCACAACTCAAAATATTTCATCGATGTGAAGGGATTAAAGGACTTAGGGATATAAAGAATAAACATGGTTTTTTCATATCACTAATAGGCTTGCATGCCAATTAATGAACAAAGTCAATGAATATAGACATGGTTGTCACCCTAGATATTCAAATTTCAAGAAGGGGGCCAAACATGTTTAACAAGGAAAAAAAATTATAAGGGAGAAGCATTGTGGTGGCTTAGGTGGTTACTTTGAAATAGACAAGACAACAGTAATGGTAAAGAGGAGTTACTTTTGGCCAAAGATGGGAAATCATGTCAAGAAGTTCATTAGAACATGTACCATTTGCCAACAAGCCAAAGGAGTATCTAAAAATCAAGGATTGTATCAACCTTTACCAATTCCCATAAGGCCTTGGGAATCCATTTCAATGGACTTTGTAATGAGTCTACCTAGAACTAAATAAGGATTTGACAGTGTGTTTTTCATAGTGAATAGATTCAGCAAGATGGTCCACTTTGTACCCTACAAAAGTACTAATGATGCATCCCACATTGCACTTGTTTTCTTTAAAGCTATAGTTAGAATCCATGGCCTACCCAAAACCATTGAATCAGATAGAGATATAAAGTTTTGAGGGTAGTTTTGGAGGACTCTTTTCAAAAATTTGGGAACTAATCTGACCTATAGCTTTTCCTATCACCCACAAATTGATGGGCAAACTGAGCTAGTGAATAGGTCACTAGGAAACCTCCTAAGATTCCTAACTAAGTAACATGCTCAAAGTTGGGATTTTCTCTTATCCCAAGAAAAAATTTCCTTCAATGACTCCATGCATAGGTCTATTGGCAAAACTCCTTTCTAAGTAGTCTATGGTCTTTTATCAAAAAAGTCCTTTGGATTTGGCTAAGTTACCACTTGAATTCAAGGTCAGTGCACAAGGAGAGGAACTTGCAAAGCTCATCACCAAGGTGTAGCAAGAAGTGAAAGAATCATTGTAGAAAACTTCCATGAAGTTCAAAGAACAAGCATACAAGAGAAGAAGGGAATTCCATTTCAATATTGGAGACAAGGTATGGGAATTCATGAGGAAAGAGAGACTACCTAAGGGTAGGTATGTAAAACTTCACATGAAGAAGGCTAGGCCATGCTCCATACCCAAAAAAATGAGTGAGAATGCATATGAGATATTTCTTCCCCCTACCTTATAGATCTCTCCAATTTATAATGTTGTAGACCTTTCTTCTTACAAAATTTTGACAAGTTCAACAAGTGAATATGATCAACAAACTAAAATGGATGAAGATTATGTCACTAACCTCCCTCAAAGGAAACCAGTTGAGTTGGCAGAAATATAACATACCAAGTTGCTAAAACAACAAGGGATAACAAGTACATGTAGCATCTAGTGAAATGGAAAGGACTCCCTAACATTGATGCAACTTGGATGCCAAACGATCAAATCAAACAACATGGAACCTTTGTGGAACAGTTAACCTCAAGTAGGAACTTGAGTTCAAAAATTCAATGGGAGTATGGTGTAGAAGAACCCACATCAAATGAAGAACCTTCAAACTCCTAAGAACCTTTAGGATAGGTTAGTTTTAACATCTAATCATTTGGACCTACTTGTAAGGCCTAGTTATAGGATTAGCACAATTATAAGCCCTTGGTCAACTATGGTCAAATGGCTTAAAATCTTAGGATATTTCATGTTTTCATGTTTTTTTCATGTTTCAATATTTTTATCATTTAGATAAGGTTTGAACATACTTTTTTCAAAAATTGCAAAAGTTGCGTAAAATGCAAAAATTGCTCAAAAGTTGTCAAGCAACTTTTTAGCAAAAATTACAAAAACTTGTGTTTTGATTCCCAATGGCCAAAAATGGTTTGAAATTATATTATGACCATTTTTGAATCCTACATAAGCCCTTTAAAGTGGGTGATAGGTACAATCATGCACTTTTGCATTCAAATCAATAAAAATAACTCACATTTCTTGCCAAATTGATGTTGTAACAATGTGTACAAAATTTAATGGACACACTAGGGTATGTAACATAAATTTTTCAGAAAGGTGGATGAATCATCTTTCCAATGCACTTTGTTTTACGTCTTGATCAATCTCCTAACTCAATATATCTATATTTTTGTAGAAGTGGTTTAGAAAAGTTGTCATACCTAGGGTTTCACAAATAATTCCCCATATCTTTGGATTTCACAATGGAAATTTTATGTTCTTTGGTGAAATCCAAGTTTTGGATTATGTACTTTAAGATGTATTTGGTCTCAGACTTGTATGTGCAGGTGGTCAAAACGAATCTAATGCCCTAGGCATGCAAGAACCATGTGCACACTTATAACAATGGTCAACATTTCCCATAAAACACTCCAGAAGTGACACCAAGTCTTTAAATCAGGTTTGGTATCTATTTATTCTTTCCCCTTCATTTTCTAATCATTTTTTTGAACTTTTGGCCTTTGCAAAGTGTATCTCCTTTGTACTTGGAGACCTAATAGGGCTAATTGCCTAGGGAAGAAATAGGGAAAGCCCTACTTTATTTGTATCTTCCAATCCTAGTATTTTAGTATGTTTAGTAAACACAAAATGGTACCTTAATATTTTATTTAAACATAGGGTTATGTTGATATTGTTGAAGTGAAGTCAGATTTTCATGAAAATGGGCTACAAGCCTAATATGGTGGATTTGTGAAGCAACCATATGATAAATGTTGCATAGTTTGGTTTTAACCATCATTCCACCTTATATTAGTTCTAGATTTACTAAAAGTGCATCATTGAGTCTCCCCTAGTCTTATTTTTCATTTTAGGGTCTTGTGTCAAAAAGTTGTCAATTTGTGCATTTTGGGCAATTCAAGATAAGTTGTATAGATTGAAGGATCCACCTTGTGATTAGGATTTCTTATATAGGGGGTTGGTTGTGATAACCTAACATCTTCTTTGAGAACTTTTGATTGGTGCTTAAGCACATTTTGGAAGGATAAAGGACACTTTTTATTGGTATATCTTCAGTGAAGGGGATCTAAGGACTAGTTACTCACCAAAGGACTACTCCACCAAGCTCCATTGCATCAAGTAGTCATAAGAGGTATATTATATGTAGGTATTCTAGAAAGAGTGGTAGAAATCAAGATAGAAGGTTCTATCTTAAGCACATTTAATCAAGGACTTTGCATGAGTATTAATAAGGTAAGATATACCATGCAAGATAGAAAGATTGTTGTCATAATTATTAAAAAGCTTCTTAATTTCATCAACTACAATACTAACACTATCATAATTTTGATTTTCTTGAGTAAGCCAAGTTTCTAATTTATCAAATTCACTAGAACTCTTATCAACTTGTGAAGGAGGAACTCTCAAAGAATTATCATCGTCATGGGATGAGTGAGAAGATCTGTTCTCCATTATAGGATTAAGATAATGATTAAAGATGTGAGTGTCATCATGAGTCCAAGGAAGAAAAGAGGAATCATGATCAAAAGAGCCCATCAGTCTACAACTTTACCAAACAAGCATGCTATAGGTTAAATTTCATGTAATTAAGCTCATCAAAGAGGAGATCACAAGTGGAAACCCTAATTTGATCTAACCATGAAAGTATAATAATGAGCATAAAAGAGAGATCTAACCACACATAAGATAGTCAAATATAACTCTAAAAAGGGAAGGGTGCTAATAGGGTTTACCAAAGGAAGGTAAACACCCAGAATAACCAATCAAACTCCAAGCAAAAAGGGGAACATGTTAGGTTCACCAAAAAATTTAGTGGTAAATTGGAATTACTTTTAAAAAAATATAGAGTTCCACTTTACAGGGTCACCAAGCCATTCAAATATATGTATAAGGGAAAGACCTAGAATTAGGACTCTAGGGTATCTCCACTCTTTGCAATAGATGTACCATAATCCCATCATGGTGTCATTGATATAAAAGTGCATCAATGAAGAACATGATGAGTTCTTCAATGTAGATATCCTCCCTTGATGACCAACAATAAGCTATATTTTGAAGAGGAAATGCTCACAAAGGGTTCTTCAATACTAGATAGAAATATCCTTTCTTAAATGCTTGAAAGTCTTCAATACTTGAACTCCTTGTATGCAAAAGACATAAATCTTCAATTAAGAGAAAGAGCTTGAGTGCATGAATGAATGTGATGAGATATATGAAAATGAAGCATCCAAGTCTCCTTATATATGAGTTTTTGGGAAATAAAACAACATAGGTCAATTGGATAACAATCACAAACTAATTAAACCCCCTAGGCCTTTCAAGCCACAAGCACCAAAATTATTGAGGACTAGGTCAACCTAGGAGGACTAGGTCAAACTAGGTCGACCTAGCCCAAACTAGATCAACCTAAGTTGACCTAGTTCTTGAGGTCCAATTTTGGGTGCCACAAAAAGTAGAGCTAGGTTCCAAAAAGATAGGGTGGAAAGAAAAAGAAGATAGGAGAAAAAGTAGATCGAGCACATGCATATACATGGTCTAAAGAGGGAATTATGAAGAGGGAGCTAAAAGTTATTAAGAGGAAAGTGTGTCCAATTTAAGATAGTATGATTACCATATAAAATTTCATAGACTTGTCAGGTCCACTCGATTAAGAGATTTTTTCTACAATTGTTAGAAAGTAATAGTAAATGATCTATTAGGTATAACACTACCTTGCTTGTTCATATCTTTGTTCTGCTTTGTCTTCTTCCTTCTCTAACCTCCTTCTACCTAATTCACAACTTCATACTTGCACTTTTCACCAACTCTTCTTGATCGTCCTTCTATTGTGCTTAGTTCACCTTGCTCTTTTCTTTTTCAATTTAAAATATAATTTTACATCAAACAAAAATCAATGAATAATAAGAAACCAAAAATATTCTTGATCATCTCCTTAAATAGTAATCTTCCACTTTCTAGAATCCTCTAGACTTTGTCACTTAATCACAACCATAGATCTTAGATTATATGTCTTTAGTCAATTAGAAAATTGAAATTTTATTGAAATTTTTTCTCATCCTTATCTTTCTTCAATCTCCATCATCAGGTCTTCATTACATTTTTTCATCCATATATCTTGTAACTAAATTTGACTTTATCTTTTGAACTTCTTCAATATTCTTTATTTTCATCATAAGTGAGCCTTAGATCTCATCTTTCTTAACTTGTTCTTCCAACTAATATTTGATGAACATTACATTTACTTAGGTAATACATCACTTGGTTAACACTAAACATTACAACCTCTTGATCAATTACTTTGTGACAATTATAATCACCTAGTGAATACTATATTCCTTCTTTCAATTTGTTACTCGATATAGCTTGTATATCTTGGTGAAAATATAAACTCCATTATAACATACATGATTATAAAATAATCAAATAAATATTATATTATCATAGTCTAACTCATTCAAGTTCCCATTGACTACCAATACTTATCAACTCTATCATCATCATACCTTATTCAAATCCTCTTCATCAATCAAATGATATGGCACTCTATTGAATTAGCATAATATCTAGCCAACTAATACTTAAAATCAATGGCAATATAACAATTGATATGACTCTTTCGTATACATTATTGACATTATAAGTTAGGAAAAACAATCTCTCCTTTGGCATTGATGGAAGCATACAAACACATGATTTTACATTAACAAACATTACATGTAAGATAATCAAACGTATGCATTAAAAATAATACAATTTTCATTTCATAACTCTTTATGTCAAAAAGCTTCATTCAAGTGTACTCAGGTTGTATCTTCAATAGCATCAATCTTCAATATTTCTCTCTCTTAGGATATGTTCTCTTTTTATTCAACATTCTTTTCATGCTTTTCCTTGATGTATCAGCTCCCCCTTGATATTTCATCCTCATTTTTTATTCTCTTTATCTTCATCAGCTTTGACAACAATCTTGATTCTCTTCCTTGATTCTTTCTCTTCCTTTACTTGTTCTCTCCCCCTTTACTTATTCTCTTCCCCTTTGATAGTAATTCCAAAGTTAGCTATAAGTTCCAATGTGAAACTTATAAAACCTTGTAGATGTACCTTGTACCTTTTATGTCCTATTTACATTAGTTCCATTACAATCATTTTCACAACTTTAGGAAACAATCCCTAAAGAGTGACCTCCTACATCAACTCCACAAAGCTATATCTAATAATACATGAATTGATGAAACATGCATCTTTACTTAGTGAATTTTGGATAGGGGAAGGACTCTCAATTTACCTCTTAGATACTCAAAAGTATCCTTAGTCAATGGCTTAGTAAATATGTCAACAACTTGTTCCTTTAGACTTCACATATTCAAACCTTGTTTGTATTATACTTTCTCCCTTAACTAATGATACTTAATTGATATATACTTTGTCTTTGCATGGACCACTTAATTATTTGATACATATATTCCACTATTGTTATTACAATAAATAGAAATAGGCCCGATTACCTCCTCTTTCATTCCTTCTAATAGTTTCTTAGTCCAAATAATATTAGAATAATTAATTGCAAAAGAAACATACTCAAGTTCAACAATAAATTGTGAAATGCAGCTCTATTTCTTGGTTAATCATGTAATTAGTCTTTCTCCTAAAAATAGAACTCCAAAATCTTCATTCCCCTTAAGATATCTAACTTCACAACAATCATATGTGTTTCCTTAGTATTAGAAGAAAACCTCATAGCAATTCTAACAGCATGTGTTATATCTAGTCTCCTATGCACAACATATTGAAGTTGTTGATTATTGATTTTTAATGTGTCTCATTCACCTCAAAAATGTTATCTTATTTTGATAATTTCACTCTAATCGCCATAGGTGTACCAACTAATCTTGATACATCCATTCCAACTATTTTCAAGATTTCCTTTATATACTTAAATTGAGTCACATATATACCATCCTTTGCTTGATGAATTTTTAAACCACTAAAAATATTGATCTCACCAAACATTGACATCTCCAATTCTTTTCTCATTTGATCAACAAATTATTTGCATAGCAAGTCATTTCTACCAAATATAATATCATCCAAAAAAAATTTAGAAAACAACACCATATTTTCATATTCACTTTTCAAATAGATTGTTTTGCTCACTTGTTCTAGAAAATCTAATTTTGATTAGATGAGAATGTAACCTTTCATACCATTCTCTTAATTCTTGCTTTAGTCCATACAATTCCTTGTTCAACTTTCAAACAAGGTTCTTCTAAATAAATTCGACAAATGCTTTTGGCTTTTCTATGTAGACTTCTTCTTCAACTATCTCATTCAGAAATACAAATTTGACATCCATTTTATATACTTTTAATTTCTTGTAAGTAGCATAAGCCAAAAATGTTCTTACTCCTTCTAATATTGCTATAGGTGCAAAAGTCTCACCATAGTCTATTCCTTTTTCTTGGCCATAACCTTTGCAAACTAGTCTTGATTTTTGTCTCACCACTTCTCCATTTTCATTCAACTTGTTTCTAAAAATCTACATTGTCCCTATCACATACTTGCATCTAGGTCTTTGTCAACTCTACGTCTGTGTCCCTATCAAGTCTCATACATTTAAATATTTATCAATGCCTTTCTCAACTCTAGCCTTATACCATACAAACATATCAAAAGCATGCAATTTTACCTTCACAAACATGACAATCATCATTAACCTAGTGTAATCATCAACAAATAGTATGAAATATATGCCACAATAATAACTTTCCACTCTTATTGTTCCACACAAATAAGTATGCATTGATTCCAAAATATCATTAGAAGTGTACGTCTTTCTTGAAAAACTTGACTTTTTCATCTTACAGAGTTGATATTCTTTGTACATAGCATTCTTAGGTTTATATAGAGTTTGTAAGCCTCTAACTCTTTTCTTTCTACAAACCTTCATGATATTCTCAAAATTTAAATGACACAACCTCCTCTTCCACAACCATACATCCTCAACCTTAGCAATAAAACATGTGTTAATAGTAGGATCAAGATGAAATAGATTATCTTTTGTTTGCACTCTAGTTCCTATCAAATTTCCTTCATTATCATAGATCTTGATTTTTTTGTTCTAAAATTCTATCTTGTGACTTGTATTATTCAACTGATAAACACTTAAAAGATTATACTTTAGTCCTTGTACATAGTATGTATGATCACATCTAATTTTATCATTCAACATTAGTGATCCTCTACCTTTCATTAGACATTGAACAACATTAGCTAACAATTCCACCATCATCAAAAATTTTAGGTTGTCAAACTTACTTATATCACCAGTCACATGATGTGAGTATCAAATATATATGATCCATGCATCATTCTTGCTAACATTTGAAATAAAGGATTTTTAATTCTCATACATTTCTTCATTGGGATCTTCCTTAAAAACAACATAAACCATCTCAACTACTTCTTTCTCATCATAGCTTCTAGACTCAGTATGCCCTTCTTTAGCAATGTAGAGTGATTTCTTTCATTTGTTCATCTTTGGATCTTTAGCTCATGTTACTTTAAAATTCTTCCTCCAAGCACTGTGCTTTGAAACCAATTATTAGATAACTAGAGGGGGTGGTGGGATCAGTTATGTCTAGTTATCCTATAGGTCTTTCAAACATTTTAATACCAATTCCAACTTCATAAGCTTTAATAACAATAACTTTGTGATCTCATTCAACTTCATAATTCTACTTGTAATCAATTTACTTCAAACTATTATTTCACTATTCATAGCTTTTTCAAGTATCATAGACATAACTTATCTTTTACCTTTCTTTTACCAATTTTTAATATTAAGTAAATAACATAGATATAAACTTTCAACACAAAAGAAATCACACATTTGACACCATATTTTAATATGAAAACCTAGCAAGGGAAAAACTGCCGAGGGTTGACAACCTAAATAATTTCACTTTTTTAAAGTGAGCTCTACTAGGAGCCAACCTAGTTAAAGGTTACATGCACATTTTAGTGTGACCTAGTTAGAGGATTTTAAAATAAATATCATCTAGGCCTTATCACTCCTTGATCCTATCCAAAGAGTGGCCTTCTTGAATGGACTTGAAAACATCACTAATCGATGTTACCATATTGGACTTCACAAACTTGTTAGGTTCACTTCATTAAAAGATTTTTCTTCTACAATGCTAAGAAAGTAACAGTCAAATGATCTGTTAGGTATAACACTAACTTGCTTGTTCAGATCTTTGTTTTGATCCATTTTGTTCCTTCTTTGATCTCCTTCTAGCTGATTCGCTCCTTCACGATTTCACTTTGTACTAACTTAGCTCGATCTTCCTTTGGCTTTTTCCAATTCATCTTGCTCTTTTATTTTCCAATTTGAACAATAGTTTAGCATAAAATACAATCAAAAAACAATCAGCAACCAAAAATACTTAATTATGACTGTAGATCTCATATTCTATGTATTTGGTCACTTAGAAAATAGGAATTTTATTGAACTTTGTGCTCATCCTTATTTTGCTTCAATCTCCATCATCAGATCTTCATTACATTTTTTCAACCATAGATCTTGTAACTAACTTTAACTTTAGCCTTTGAACTTCTTGAAAAATCTTTATTTTTATCATAAGTTAGCTTGAAATCTTATCTTTCTTAACTTATTCTTGCATCTCATACTTGTTGAACATTACATTTCACTCAAGTAATGCATCACTTGGTTAACAATAAACTTTACATTCTCTTTGCCAATTTTTTGATAACAACTATAGTCACTCAGTGAATACTATATTCCTTCTTTAAACTTGCTACTCGATGTAACTTATATAGCTCAGGGATTAAATAAACTTATTTATTATATTACATAATTACATGATTGTAAAAAAATCAAACCAACATTACATTATCACAATCCAACTCATTCAAGCTCCCATTGAATACCAACACTTATCAACTCTATCATCATTATACTTTCTTCAAATCCTCTTGATTAATCAATTCCTCTCTATCAATCAAACAATGTGGCACTCTAGTGAATCAGCATGATGTCTATCCAACTAAGACTTGAAATAAATGAAAACATAACAACTAATATGACTCTTTGACATACATTATCATCATTATCAGTTGGGGCTAACAAGAAGAGTGTGTGAATTAGCTAGAATAGCATGTGTTATTTGTGGGACACAAGGAGCCACAATATGAGGATTAGGATAAGTATAAGGAACACAATTGTAAGAATGCTATGAGATAGTAAATAAAGAAGGTGGATCACTCACATGTAAAGAAGTAATAAAAATACTCATAATAGGAGGATTAGATGGTTGAATGGAAGTAGTCACAATAAGAGAAACATAGGTAGGAATGTCAAAGATAGGTGTGGAAATAGGAAAGGTAGGTTCAAGAGTAGTGACAAGTGGAGCCATTCCAATGTTAGATGTGGCTTGAGCTAAAGGACTAACATGAGAATGGACAAGGTGAGAAAGACCACGCAAAATATTAACACCATGTTCATCATTATGGATTACTTTCTTAAGAGTAGCAATAGTATCAATATTACTATTATCTTGAACAAGCCAGTCATGCACTTTATCAATCTTGATCGCAAGCTTATGAACTTGTTCAAGAGGAAACTTTAAACCCTTATCTTCATTATGAGATAAATGAGAAGTTTTATTCTCCATAGAAGGATTAGCATCATGAGAAACCATAGGATCACTAAGGTTTCTAAAGAGAGGAGAAGAGGATAAAAGGGAGCCATGAGTCTATGACTTCCCCTAACATAAACACTATAGGTAGGGCTTAACATAATGAAGCTCATACAACAAGAAAGGCAAGATGACACAAAATGAATTTATTCTTAAAGTATAAACTAAATTAAAAAGCATATAATTAAAAAAATCACAAATATGATGAACAAAAGATATACTTGTATGCAAAAAATTAAATTCATGATCCAAATAGTCTAAATAGAATTCAAAGAAGAATCTAACACCAAATCAAAAGTGGAAATGTTGCTAGTCAGGTCCACCAATAGAGTACAGGAGAAAATGGAATCAAGTAAAGTAGGCCTAAGTTCATCATTTAACCTTATATGTACTTAAAAAGAAGAGGGGTGGGTGGGAAGTGGATTGAGGGGAAGCCAATGAAGTTGATCCTTTCAATCCTAGTTCTAAGGTAATTAGGTCAATGAATACTAGTGCTAACTAAGTGAAATGGGAGAACTAATGCAAGCCAAGATCTATTAATGATAGAACTAGAGAAGGGATACAAAAGTTCTTAAAACCCTAGATGTAGAAAAAGCTATGAAGCCAAGATGATATATGTAAGAAATAGATGTACTAAAGTAATGAAGAAAATTAAAAGACTCACATTAGGAATGGGGAACTTTGAAACTAATTTTCTAATGTCTACGCAACTCAAATTGATGAACAATCTGAGCCTCAATCTTGAAACTACGAGATCTCTGAAACCCAAGAATTGTGTGGTTATTTTCTAGAGTAGATTTTTCTTAACACAGATGACATTTCCCTGTGTAGGGAAGAACTATGCCCCTAATCAATATTTTTTTAAATGATTATGATTTTTCACCTCTAAAGTTGTGTGAAAATGGTATCTAAATTTCTAACCTATTCACATTTCTAATATTTGTAACTTGCAAGAAAGATGGTTTTTATTTTTTGATGGAGGGCTTTCCTTGGTCAACCCCTAGTTTAGGAATTAACCTTGGAAATAACTGAAATTCTAAAATTTAAAGTAAATGCATGAATTCACCTTAAAATAGTAGGATCTCTCAAATCGAATGGAATAAGGTCACTTCACCAATTTATTTAGATCAAGAGAAATGGTGAATGGATATATAAGATGAAACAAAGGAACTTGAATGGATTGAGGGATATCTTGAATATTAGATCTAAAATCCTCCAATTGATTGAATCCTTGAATCCTTGATCTTCAATGGAGGAAATGCTTGGATGATTAGAGTGCTTGAGAACTTGATGCTTGAGTTCTTGAGTTCATGAGTGCTTGGATATGATATGAAGTTACATGCAAAATGGAGAAAATGGATGGGTTTATAAAGGAGTTAGAAGTAACTTTCTCCCACATACCAATTAGACTTACAAATCAACACCTCAAATCAACCTTGACACGAGACCAGAAGAGAAAACCCAAAATAGGGCCTAGGAAGGGATGTACTACATCCCTAATTATCCTATCAAGGATATGTTGCATCCCTAATTAGGAAAGGATGCACTATGTCCCTACCAACCAGGGTCTAGAACACTTGGGATTCGCATGGGGTCTCAAAATATGTCCTTGGTCATAGAAACCAAGTGCAGAATTTGAGATATAGTTATTATAGTGTATAAAATGTATTTTGAGTGATTGAATGAAGGAAATGGAGAATCTAAGAAGTTAGATCCTTCTTCAATCATTATACCATGAGAATAGGAGGTTTAAAGAGAATATATTAGGTATTACCCTAACTATTCTTAGGAGAAATGTGAAGAAAGGAGAAGAAAGGAGGAGTGATGTAAATGAATGATGGTCTTACATTAAATAGGTGTTAAACTATAAAAATTCAAGTGATTCCAATTAATATGGTACACACATGAAGTGTGTAAATTGGTAATGTAATTGATTGGAAATCACTAAAGGAAGATATATACATAACGAGGTAATACTATGACTAGTGGAAGATTGAACTAGTATACATGTGAATAATATTATAGTCTAAGCCACCACCAATTGATAAACATGAAGGATAGTTGATAATAGATTATCTAAGATGAGTCAGCATATATGTGAAAAGATGTAAGGTTAGCCAGAGTTAATGTGAAAAGGACACAAGTCAAAGTAGTGGAAGAGCACAAGGATAAAGGCTACATATAGGCTTACCAATGGACTAACATGCCTACTCGTCTAGATCCTACTAGAAGGTGGCATGGGTTTTCTAAGAATAGATCTAGCATAAATTTTAAATTTCAAATTGAGCAAGATTTTGTTCTGGGTAACCATACATAGACATTGTAGAGTGTATAAAGGCACTCAAACTTAATGAGTGAATTTTTTGTTAGTTAGTGATGTTTGAGAAGTTGAGTGTTTCTACTGCTGGTAAGATAATATTGGCATTGTTGCTCAAAGTGAAATCTAGTGAAGAACATAGTTGCATGGAATAGTGAAACAATAGACAAATTATTTTGAACAACAAAATAGAGGTGAGACTGAAGGGATCATAAGATAGACATAGTAAAGAATAAGATTAGTGCATCTTCAAGGATATACAACCAAGATCTACAAGGTAAGAGATTTTTTATTAAAATATCATTGACTTAGATTTTGTTCTCACTATTGCATCTATTTGTATGCTCTTAACATGACAAGATTCATTAGAAATCTTTTGTAAATCCTCTAACAAGGTGTCCCAGAAAGAGATTTGTAAATCCTCTAACTAGGTAGCTTTCATAGGATTTTGTAATCCTAACAGGTTAAAAACATTCCCAACACAATGTGTTCCTAGAAGGAACAACTATAGCTCTTAACTGGGTGACCCTTTACATGCATTATAAGGACTAGTGGGTATATATTACTCCCACCATAGTTTTAATCTTCTCATTGAGGGTTTCCATATACAAAATCACTATGTCACTTACTATATGCATTTTTGTGTGAGCTTGTAAGCTTCTATTTAACTTATTTTTTAGTTGCATTATTATTATGAAAATTGGTGTTAATAATATACTTTTTGATAGCTCAATTGACCATTAGAAAAGATGATACTAATCCACAACCCATCTTAGTATTGGTTGGGACCAATACATTTTATTGAAAATTATTATTTGGTTCTAGATAATATAATTTTTATTGATTCTTAAATGAACCTAGTTTGGTTGGACTTTGGGATGGACCATCTTCCTTATTAGAAACCATGATTGATTATTTAGATTTTTTGTGTAAAGCCGGATGAATCATCAAATGACATCATATGAGATATCTCATGGAATGTGTTTGTTTGATCATGTTTATGGAGAGGTCATTGAACCCTTCAAAGCATCACACACTTCCACTTATGCTCAACATTGCGATAGTTGTTATTTTTATTTACTTTAGTATGCAATTAATTTAAATTATTCTTACTATTGCATTGTATCTTATGGATACACTCTCATATTATTAACATTGATTAGATTACTTAAAAAATTGAGTTCATGTTTTTCCTTATTCCTTGAGGTTTCCTTGGTGGGGTGCTACATTAAAAAATAGTAGGTATGTGATTATTAAACATAGTAGTATCATATAAATTTGTGTATAATGTATTAGATGATTTAATAAGTCTTCAACTTATTTACACAATTTTATTTGTATGGCTTAAGATTATGACACTCATACACACAATAATTAAAGAAAGAGATGTGTAATAATTCAAGATAGTAAGTAATTGATAATTTAAATATTTCATAACGTAAATTATAAAATATATATATATATAGAATTAAAAAGATACACATAATTCAACTACTCACTAAGATCATATTAGACGAGATATGTAAATGTATAAAACTTAAGGATGTAAATGGAATGCATTCTAATAACATTTGAACACCAAATCACAATAGAAATGTTATCAGTTGGTTCACTAAAATATAATGCAAAAAAATATGTGAATTGGGAATGGGATGACTATTAACTAAGATTTTCAAAGAAAGAAAAATCACATCCTAAATATCGTCTTTCTCTCATTTACATTGAGAAGTGGAAAAGTACCTCAAGATGGACTCAACACTTGAACATGAACATATGTAAGCTTTCCACCCTTTTAATTAATGATTAGGATTGATTCATTGAATTTGGAATGAGAAAAGGAAGAAAATAAGATGCAATAAAAAGTAAAGAGGATATATATGTGTGAACAAGTAATAAATAGACTAATATGAAAATTCTTAGACCATGTCTAGAAGGTGAATAAAGTGACTACACTCACCCCTCTAGGTGAAAGTCACCCTAGTTCTCCCATACCATGATGGAAAATCCTAGGTTATGAAGTAGACAGTTAGGAATTATTGATTAAAGATCCAAATCTTTGCTATCTATCACCTACACATAGAAAAAAATGAAATAATTGGTAGAAAATTGTTTGGCTATGTCAAATATGTACTTAGGAATTAAATTTAAAATTGGTATGAAATTGTATAAAAGAAAGAAAGGTTATATTAGTAGCAAAGGCTTGATAAATATTATACCTTCACAAATGATAGATGTTTCATGAAGATGCTTGAAGTTTATCATGATGTAGTCTTGTCCTTAGATCTAAGATAGAAGATGCATGAATGTCTTTACAAATGCTAGTGTCTAGAGATGACTCCATATCTTCTTGCTTGATGCTTGATTTCTCTTTGAACTAACTTGAATTCTTGCCTCTTGATTCTTAATTTATGAATTGGATGAATTCATCTAATATGATGACATGATAGAGGCAGATTTGCATTTATACCTCTTGAAGGCATATTAGCACTCAAGATTTGAAGAATAGAAGCTTTGAATTTAGAATCCTCTTTAAAATCATATTATCAAAATTCAATACAAATTCAATCCCAAGAAATCATAATAAGGGAGAATTTCAATAACAAGGTTGTATAAATTATAACTTTCTCTACCCATCTTGCCATTGTTGAGGAAAAATAGCTCACATTTAAATCTAGGGTCAATATATAAGGACTCTAAAATTATATGCCAAATTAGGATCTAATCAAGTAAAATGGGCACAAAACACTTGGACATTAAAATCGAGCATAACTAAAGATAGAAAATAGTAATTACTACTTATAATTTATGATGCCACAAAAATTATTGAGAATATTAAATCAAATTCTCATATGACATATTTGTGTGAGGTAAATAATAATAAATTGCTAGGCAAATTTTTTAATTGAATTCTTTATTATTTTATATTAAATACTTAACTACAACAATTGTGGATACTAAAATACACAAATATATATTACTAGTCTATTGAAATATGCAAGGCATTACCACATGATAGTCAAATGGGTGATTCTCATTCAAGAATGTGATTTATAAATAATCTGGGTAGTATTAAGGGTCATATGACTAAGTCCAATTAACCAGTATTGGGGATATAGGCACTATTAGACCTATTAAGTGTTGACAATTGGCTAATGAAGATATGCAATTGTTGTCATTTATGGAAACACATGATGTGCATGCTTACAAGAAACCTCGAAAATAAAGATACTTAGCTTTTGGTACTCAGAAATTGTCTAAGTATGAATTTGGTATACAATAGTGTATTCTTTTGTTTGTAACTTGTTACTAATGTCATATTATGACTAGCAAAGTTAGATGGAGATAGTATACATGTTGATGATGACGTGTGTAACCTCAAAAGTTAGTACAGACTGTATGGAAAAGAGATATTCATGTTTTACCAATGTAATAGGATAATAGAATTAAAGGAAAAAAATTATTTTGTTTACAAAATAATTACTTGTACAATTAGGGCTGATATCCTAGATGTTTACTCTAAGTTGGAAAAATGGATTGTGGTCTTAGCACACCAAGTAGAAATTTGTGTAAAGGAATGGTATTTATGCAAGGGACATCTTGTGACTTCAAGTGTGCTATCTTGGAGAAATTGTGTTGAGCAATTGTATGTGAACTTTTGTGAAAGCAATATATGCAAAGTTTGTGAAGCTATTTTATGATTTGAGATTGAACTAAGAAAGAATATATATTCTAGAAGTGTAATTACTTGTTTGGGTAGTGAGCTCTTCTTGCAATTGGAAGTGCATGTTTGGTCAGTGGGCTCATCTTGCATCTACTATACTACAACTCCTAACAAGGTTGGAACAACTCCTAATAGGGATGGAATCCCCTAACAAGGATTCAAAGTCTCCTAACAAGGACTCTCTATACTAAATTCTCTCATTGACTCCTAACAAGGTCCATCCTCTAACAAGGAACTTATATATCAATGTATTATCTAGTGGGTATCATCCCCACTGGGGTTTTTCCTTGGCCAGGGTTTCCCTAGTTAACAAAATATGGCATTATGAGTTGTCTTTGTGTATGGTTATTGTTGTTGTTCAGCATTACTTTTTACTTTGTTATGTATGGTTTAAAGTAAGAAATAATATCTAGCTAGAAACTAAAGTTTGTAAATTACTAATTCAACCCCCCTCTCAGTAATTCCTATTTATAACAATTGGTATCATATCTTAGTTACCCAGAAGAGACTTAACAACTTGAGTAAGATCCCTATGGATATGTGGCACTTGATGAAGAACCTTGAAGAGACACTTGAACAAATTGATCTCCTTACTGAAGAAAGAGATAAGTTGAAGGATAGATATGAAGACTCTAAAGTATACATTGGACAACTGAAGAAAAAGATTGAACACCTCAAAGTCCAAGCCTAAATCTACTGAATCTAAAACTAGTGATGATGATTATTCAAAGCTGAAGACAAAGTACAAGATCTTGAAGCATGAATTGAAGATCATGAATCTAAAGTTGACTTTGAGGAATGGTCCTAGCAAAGTTGAAACTGATATGAAGACTGAGAATGCAGATCTTAGAGTGAGTCTAGCAAATAAGACATCTAAGTTTGAAACACTAAAAGAAGATCATGAAAAACTTCATAAGTACAATAACATTATGAAAGGTAAATTAACATAGTGCAAGAAACAACTTCAAAAGCTTTATTCTAGCAAAGAAAATCTTGATGATTCAATGTCAATTTACAAAGACCTACTTATGATAAGACTGGTCTTAGTTATCTAATTAATATGTATGCAAAGAAACCTAAGATTAGATTAGATCCGAAAGGAAAAAGATAAATCTAATCATAAGATTGAATCCATTCAATCTTTTGATAAACCTAAAGAAGACAAGGAAGTTGAAATATTGGATGAACCAAAGAAAGTGGAATCTCTTAAGGAAACTAGTTATGAATTTAGAGGTAAGATTTTTTCATGTAATGAAATAGGTCATATGAAAAGAGATTGTACAAATAAGGCATCTAATCATGTTAACGACTTTTATTGTCATAATTGTCATGGTATGGATCATAAATTAATTGATTGTAGGAAACCTAAATATGATAATGATAGAAGGAATACTAGAATGTTTAGGAATACTAACCCTATGGATAGAAGAAGGTCTAATGAAAGGACATTGAAAGAAGGAAGACCTTATGAAGACAAAAGATAGATCATGTGTTATAAGTGTAACAACTCTGGACACATAGCTCAATATTTTCATGCACCTAATAATCAAAAAAATCCTAGAAGTAGAACACCAGTATGTCAACTATGCAACAACTTCAAACATACAAAAAAGTATTGTAGAATGGACAAAAACTTCAAAGATAGAAGGAACAATGGAAGAAACTTTAGAAACAAAAGGAATGATGGAAGAAACGTTAGAAATGATAGAAGGAACTATGAGAGGAACTTCGAAACTAACAAAGGCAATTAGGAAGAAAGAAATGTAGTCAGTGAACTTTGAGAAGAACTCAATGAGGCATTTGTAAAAGGATTAGACATTTCAAAAGAAAAGCTAGAAGATGATGAGATAGGAAGATTGAAGTTAGTTATTGAGTTTGATTCAATTAAGTTGAATTAATCTTGTTTACAACACCAAAATTTTAAAACTTCTTCTGGAGATCAAATTATGGGTAGTGAAGTTGTGAAAAGGTGTATCGAGATAAGTTTAGATAGTATCCAAGCTCACTTGTAATTTGGAACTTATCTAAACTAGTTATGAAAGAATTAGGAGTTATTTTTATTACAAAAAAAGTTAATTCTATAGTAGAAGATGAAAACTATGTTCTTACTAAGAATTTAATCGACCAAAGTTTTGTGGAGCATTGTCATGATGGGACAGAGCTATAGTAAACATCTGGTAGCATCTGAAGATCGAATAGAAGATCTTGAGCAGTTATTTGATTTCAAAATGCAATTGATAACTTTTTCATGTTTGCAAAGTATGCAATTAAAACAAGTTCAAGTTGAAGGAATAAAATGGAGTACAGACTTGATTA
Organism: Cupressus sempervirens; assembly: GCA_028749045.1. Classification (NCBI taxonomy): domain Eukaryota; kingdom Viridiplantae; phylum Streptophyta; class Pinopsida; order Cupressales; family Cupressaceae; genus Cupressus; species Cupressus sempervirens. The sequence goes on along the minus strand of CM053784.1, from coordinate 358,333,426 downwards.
CCACTTCATTAAAAATATATCAAAAGTATAGAGCACTCAAAAGTGACTTGACAAGGTGATTTTGAAGCAAACCCTATTTTTGGGAAGAGCTATTTTATTATTTTTCGTGGAATTTATTTGATAAAAGTTCATATTTATTAGAATAATGGATATGTTAGTAGTTCAAAATGTTGAGAATGAGGAGAGACCAAAATTGAAGGTTGTTTCCATGAAACTTGTAGAAGGAAACCCTAACTTGGTATTATCCATTACTCCAAACAATGTAGTATATTTGAAAGATGTAGGAAGTTATCTTACTAGAAATTTTGAATCTATTAGAAGTGAGTATATGAACAAGGATATGGAATTAGTATTTAATCATGATATGATTGTGAAACCCAAATTTGAAGATTTGAAAGAACTAGACCTGTTCAAATATCATTTCTATTGGAAATATGATTGAAAAGGTCAATGTTGAAGATGAAATAGGGAGATTGTTAAAAAGGAAGAAGATTGTTGTTAAAAGAATATTTTCAATCATTGTTTTGTCATTGATGTCAAACTTTCTATTTGAAAGAATGACATCTTCTTATAAGATCCAAGTACTATCACTTAGTTGATTGATGAAGAGGATTTGATCAACAAGATGTAACAAGAGAACCTAAGGGAAAGGTTGAGTTATGATGTTGTAATGAAGTGCAAGGATCAGTTAAGACAATGGTTAAATGATGTAGTGATGACATACTCAAGGATATAGAGGTTGGTCACACTTAGAAACTGGAGGAAGAAGTTGTAACAAGGTAAAATGCAAAGCTTAAACTAAGATCATTAGTGGGTGATGAGCAAGTTAGTTGAAGCCAAGCAAATTTTTAGTATGTGTCGAGTAATCTCCAAGTGCTAAGCATCAAAAAAAAATTAGTTGGTGTCAAGTAATCTTCAGGTGTCGAGCATCAAAAAAAATTTAGTTGGTGCCAAGTGATCTTCAGGTGCCGAGCATCAAGAAAAACACAATTGATGTCGAGTAACATAGTATGTGTTGAGCATCAATATTTCAATAGTGTTGAATTGTTGCATTATTTCAAATGGTGAAGATTCACCAAATCTAAGATGACAAAGTGGTTAGATTGAATTTTGTGAATGAGTTGGAAGATAAGGATGATGAGTTGGTGGCACAGAATCCTATGTATACCATTTTTGAGCAAATTCTAAAGGATTATTCAAGAAGTTTCTAGAGGAAACAAAATATGGTTTAGATGAAATGAATCCTACCTAATCCATATGAATTGAAATTAAAGAATGGAAGAATTGAGCAAGAAAAGGTACTCCAAGACTTCTATTTAAGAATTCATAGACCAAGAAGCAAAGAGCTACTAATATTGTTGCTGTTGAAGAGCCAAGTCTACAAAGTGGATAGAAGGGTGTCAAGGGGGAGACATCCAGGAGAAAGAAGAGCACAGAGGCTTTACTTCTACAAGTGGTCATGTAGTGATGATTTCACTAGTACATTGAGCATGGAGACTCAAGGAGATTAAGCTTGAAAGGAGGACAAACTATCAGGAGTTGTAGAGATTGAAAGCTAGTCAAGGGTATGAGCTAAGAAGTGATATGATATCTACAAGAAGTTGTATGTTTTAGTCAGGTCAAGATTTTCTAATACTCTCTAGCAATTGTATTAGATATGAAAATCCTATGGACTTAGGTTGGTTTAATAGCCATTTGTAAATCCTTTAACAGAGTGGCATTCCAAGTGAATGTTCTAAAGTCCTCTAACCAAGCCCACTTCTAATAGGGTGGTTAAATCCTCTAACAAGGTCACATTTGATAGTGTGTTGTAAGCCTTTAATAGGATAGGCCTTTCAGAGGGCATCACTTTAGAAGAGTGAGAATTGAGTAGCATGTTAATGGTTGGTTTTCCCAAATTGGGTTTCCATATAAATCACTGTGTTATGTGTTGATTTCTTATGTGTTATGCTTGCATGTTGATTTATAGTTGATTTCTTATGTGTTATGTGTTATGCTTGCTTGCTGATTAAAGAAGTTAAAGCTTGAATGAATGAATGGTTGAATAGGCTCACTACACTTAGTGAAAAGTTTGAATAGGACATATGAAGCTTGAATAACTGATTCACCCCCCTCTTAATTATTCTAAAGAAATTCTAACAATTTCTACCAAGAATTAGACATAGATGAGTGGACACAGACCATACTCAGAAGAATACATGATGAGAAACTACAGATGCAAGATAGTGTAGTTGATATCTTAGTCAACCGTATTCATGAGGTAATTGGTCATTGTAAACAAGTTAGTGTACCTATAGGTGAGAAAATGGTTAAGAAGAAAGATGGGAGCTACACAAAGGCAATATATAATGGAAAGGCCATGGTGATCAGTGCCATTAAATAACATGATGTAAGATTCTTGAGTAGAATTGTTGCCTACTTTATATGTCCAAGTTCAAAGATTGATGAATTGTTAAACGAATTCATATGTGAAGCCTACAAGATATGTGTTGAGAAGGAACAACTTAATCTTAGTGAAATTCTAAGAATGCAACTTCTTGAGAACCTAGAAAAGATCAAGAGGATTAAGAATGGTGTGTTTAGATTTCAATCACTAATTAATCACATATTCTTTCATGTGCTTAAAATATTTCCATATTTTTTAGTCACAGAGATTATGAGCAGTAATAGGTGTACAATGGAGAAGAACATAGAAGTATGTAGAACACATCCAGTAGATTAGATAGTGGATAGTAGAAACTTGATAATGAAAACATTTTAGAATAAAATGAGGCAAAGATTTAGAATTGCACCTATAATTGTAGATAGATTTAAGGAAGATATTTGTGTTATGGTTTATACAAATTTTACTTATATTCAAGTAGTAAAACCTTAGGAAACATTTCTTGATCCCTTAGGTTATGAATTGAGTGATGAAATAACATTTGGATATATTGATTTACTATTGAAATCAGAGAAGGACCAATCTGAATATAGGTTTGGAATTTCTGATTAGATTACCCAATCAGCTTATTAGGCATCCTTGGAGAAGGCATCTCACAATAAGAAAGAAACTATAATGAAGAAATCTTTATTAGAGGCCAGTATGACTGAGAGTGAGTCACAAGTAGTTAGGTAAACCATGAAGCAAGTTATACTGAATGTGCAACCTTTGTTAGTATCTATTGCAGAGACATCTTCAAAATAGATCATTCCTTATGTAGTAGTGTCAGATATTTAGACAAGTAAACCAAAGAGAAAATCTAAGAGATTAGTGGAAGCTATGACCACAAAGACTAAAAGGGTCAAACAACAAGCCACTGGACCAGGAAAGAGACAAAAGACATTGTTGACAATTATTGAGTCTAGTGAAGAAGAAGAAGAAGAAGTGAAAAAGACAAAGAGGGTAACAACTTCAAAGTAGTCAGTAGCAAAAGCTCAACAACCCTATAAGTTGGAGATAGAGAAGATAAATTCAACTATTGCTAATGAAGGCAACTTTGTTTAGGTGGACAAATTTTATGATTTGTATAACAACTTTGAGAAAGATTAGATTGATATCTCTACTGTGAGATACATTATAGCTAACAATCTAAAATGAAATTATATTGAAGGCACAGTAAACCAGAAATTCTATGACAAACTTATAGAAAAGAAGGCACCAACTAGAGAAGAGGACATAAAGCTTTAGAAGTCTATGTTAAGAATAATATACAAGACTAATGACGAAGAAGAAATCAAGAGATTATTGAACAATCTTGCACCTTACTTGAGAAAAAAAGTAAGACCATTTCTATTTATGGTGGGAGAGAAGAACAAGATAAGAAGTGAGACTATGACAACTATAAGTCAGATGATGATAGAGTCTAAGGTAGCATCTTCACTAGTACCCAGAACCTCGGAAGTGTCAATGAGTAGTGACACAATGCATATAGATCATACCAATATTACCATTAACATTGATGATACAAATCCATTTGAAGGTTTTGAATAGAATGAACCTCATACTGAGGATATTGAAGATAAATTGAGACAAATTAAAGAGGAGAAAAGGCTACTAGAAGAAAAGAAAAGGAAAATAGAAGAGGCCAAGCAGAAATTGCTTGAGGATGAGATGAAAAGAAAAGTAGAGGAAAAAAAGAAAACATTAATTGAAGAAGAAATGAAAAAGAAAATAGAAGAAGATGAGAAGAAGAAATTAAAAGAGGAAGAGAAGAAAGAAAAAGAAAGAAAGGGGAAAAAAAAAAAGAGAGGAAGAAGAAAGAAGAATTAAAGAGGCAACTGAAAAGAAGCAAAGGGAAGATGACACTAAACCTTCTAGTTCATCTACTCCATTTTTTCTTGATAGCTTGGTAACTAATGATGATGATCAAAATGACTTGATCTCATCTTTGTCAAAATATATTCAGAAGAACAAGATAGTGAAGAGCCTACAAAGAACCTTGATGGAGGTTACTAATAGATTACATAGTACTCTGGTAGTACAACACATAGAAGTAGATCCAAAATAAAGGGTACAGGTAGTGCTAAAGTCTTTTGATGAAGAATTCACAAAATTTTTGAATGTTGCAAAATCTAAGGCACAAATCTCACATGATGCTAACTTTTTTAGCACCATTTGTCAAAATATTAAGCATGATCTGATAATTTTTGATACTTGTATCAAGGAACTTGGGAAGTGTCAACAGGATGGCAATATATTGTACATTAAGTCTACTCTATCTCACAAGCTGACTAAGGATATTGATAATCAGATTGGAGGAAAAATGAGTGAGCTAGAAGCTCTATCTAGCCAATTATAGCATCTTGCTAGTAAAATTGATGTTTTTGACCGACAATTGGCCAGTATTCAGAGTGACGTCAGAAAATTGGAACTTTAGAAGGAACAAATTTTGAAGAGAGTATCAGATTTTAGAGAGTCTATTGCTCTAAAAATATCTTTTGTTGAGAAACAGTTGGAGGAATGTGTTAAGGCCAAGAAAACTTATTCTAATTTTTTATACTCCAACCTTAATGCATTTTGGATTGCATCATATGCCATATGTGCAATTCTCACATATGCTAAATCTACCAAGGAGACATGGACTAAAGGTATGAGCAGTATCAAGGAAATTTTTTATGATAGCATGAAGATACTATCAGTTTAAGGCAAATGTTTACAGAAATTTTGACAATAGATGGACAATTTTTGACATTTTAACATTTTTCATTAATTTCAAAGGGGGGGGGGGAGTACATAAGAAATTATTAAATCAAGTAAAGGAAAAAGTATGAAATCATATTGTAAGGGAGAGCATGTGTAAAATGGAAAAATTATAATAGATGTAATGTTAATGTGTTATTTATTTTTGAGTTTTTGATATTTAGCCAATTTTCCCTATTTTGTTTCCATCAATGCCAAAGGGGGAGATTATTGACAATTGTCTAATGAATATATGTAATTGTTGTCATTTATGGTAACACATGATCTACATGCTTACAAGAAACATCAAAAATAAAGACACTTAGCTTTTGTTACTTAGAAATTGTCTAAGTATGGATTTGGTATACAACAATGTATTGTTTTGTTTGTAACTTGTTAGTGATGTCATATTATGACTAGCAAAGCTAGATGGAGATAGTATACATGATGATGATTTGTATAATCTTGTAAGTTAGTACAAATTGTATAGAAAATAGATATTCATGTTTTACCAATCTAACAGGACAATGAAATCAAAGGAAAGGAATTTTTTTTTTACAAAATAATTGCTTGTCCAATTAGGTTCAACATCCTAGATGTTTACTCTAAGTTGGAAAAGTGGATAGTGGTCTTAGCCTACCTAGAAACAATTTTTGTAAAGGCATGGTATTTGTGCAAAGGACATCCTGTGAATTCAAGTGTGCTATGTTGGAGGAAATTTGTTGAGCAGTTTTATGCGAAATTTTGTGAAAGTGATATATGTAGAGTTTTTGAAGCTATTTTGTGATCCAAGATTGAACTGAGAAAGAATCTATATTCTAGAAGTTTGATTACTTGTTTGGGTAGTGAACTCTTCTTGCAATTGGAAGTGCATGTTTAGGCAATGGGCTCATCTTTCATCTACTATACTACAACTCCTAATAGGGTTGACACAACTGCTAATAGGGTTGGAATCTCCTGATAGGGATTCAAAGTCTCCTAACAGGGACTCTCTATACTGAATTTTCTCATTGACTCCTAACAGGGTCCATCCTCTAACAAGGAACATATATATTAGTATATTATCTAGTGGTTATCATCCCCACTGGGGTTTTCCCTTGTCCATGGTTTCCCTAGTTAACAAAATATGGTGTTATGAGTTGTCTTTGTGCATGGTTGTTGTTAATGTTCAATATTACTTTATTAATTTTTTATGTATGGTTTAAAGTAAGAAGTAATATCCAGTTGGTGACTAAAGTTTGTAAACTACTAATTCACCCCTCCCTCCCCCTTAGTAATTCCTATTTCTAATATGAAGTTGGGTTAATTTGATGTCTGACACTTTCTATCACTAAGCTATCACATATCAAGTGTACCTTCTCACATATATATAAATAGTCAAACCACATATAAAATCATCAAATATTATATGTCACTACATACACAATTTAAGCGTGCAACCCTTCTTATGTATTACAATGTTAGGACATCACCCCTTTTCACATACAATCATCATCTAAATTCATTAAATCTATAGTTTCATCTAAACTAAATATGTCAAATATCAGTAGATATCAACAATTATCATTAAATAATGGAAAGTTAGAATGACAACCATGGAGAGGTCTTGGGGGCTCTTCAAGGGCTAAAGCTTGCCAAGAAGATTTAGGTTGATAATGTTTGGTTAGAAGGTGATTCTAGGAATAAAATAAGATGTTTAAGGGGGGAAATTCTAGCATCTTTGACCATAGAAAATATAATAAAGGAGGAAATTGATATATTACAAAGTTTTAAGAATCATTATTGTTCATTTTAGATCACTGCAAATGTAGTAGCACTTCCTATGTTTTTCAAATGCAAAGATCTATCTTGCATTTATGTCGAGGATGTGCCTAGGAGAGACATGTCCCTTCATGGGACATGTTTATGTTTTATTATTTAATTAATGTAATAACAATTGACTATGTAATTACACACACACACACACACACACACACACACACACACACACACACACACACACACACACACATATATATATATATATATATATATCTTCAAAAGTTTAGTCTCATAGGATTTATCTAACTAAAGCTACAAAACATCAACATCCCTCTTAGCTAGGGAGGATAAATATATGATATCATGTAACATTAGCATAATATAAAAATGGCATGTTTAAGAATATATTTGATCAAAGGATATTCTCCATTAGATATCATATCATGACATCAGTAATAATGGCTTCAGAATATCGAGTCACATGATATTCACCAAGTTATCTGAGTAATGATCTCTAAATAACAAGTCGCATGATATTCAAAAAATACTCAAATATTCATAAGGTGTATCCTCAATAATACTTACCATAAGAACATTATATTCATGATGTCTTTAAGGAAATTAATCCACCATGCAAGGTATAATCTATCATGATCTACTAGGACATCATAAAATATCCATCATAATAGAAGCTTAGATTATTGTAAGATCTTTACCTTATTATAGTAACCAAAAGGTTATGTAGTAACTCACATGACATCCACCATGCCTCAACATAGAGGCTGCAACCAAAGAATTTCACCTTGAACTTCTCTCATAGAGAAGAACTCATTAAGAAAATATCGATATGTTGGTCTTTTTATCCAAGATTACTTATGATAAACCATCAAACTCACTCTAAATTTGATATCAATCTTCTAAGCTCCTCATCAAAAATTACCCATGATGTAGTGTCAAACTCCCTATGAATCCTCTATCAATCATCTTTTTCCAACAAGAATATCTATGGAGGAGCAAAGAGAAAAATAAGGAAAATTTCTCTTATAGTATATATAGAAATACAAATAAGAGGTTGACCACAAAAATAGTGAAGACAATACTAAATATAATAATTAAAAATACTTATCTCATTATTTTGGAGCAAATATTAAATGACATCCTTCACAATGTGAGTTGTGAGTTCTTTCTGCATGTATGTGAAAATCTTATTTGTAGTTTCTTCTAGCATCTTCTCACTACCATATTGCACATGGCTCAAAGTCATATTTATATCTTAAACATAATAAGATATGCCTTTTGAGATATAAGAAGTCATGTCCCTTTAGAAATAAATTACACCCTTCCTTTAATCATAATGACACCAACTTATGTCGATTCTTGTAATTAACAAATTCTTCTCAACATTATTATTGTGAATCACTCTCCAATGTTTAGACACCACTTTTGATCTCCAAACTCCCCATGGCATCTAACATGGATGATTAATATGCACACTCCATGACATGGAATGGCACATAGTTGATTGACTTGTATATGAGCTATTATTGTTTTCATCATGAATCCTCAAACATATTATCATTGACTGAAATGGTCACTCTTCTCCATATTTCATTCAATATTTTACGAAAGTCTCCATTCATTATTATGTCCTACATGAAATGCTCAATCTTTTTGAGATTTTTTTTTTTTCAGATTGGGCATTGTATATTATATTTTTATTTTCCTTAAATGGTTTGATCAATTGCTAATCATTTTGTTGGTTCTAATTTTCTCCCTCAAATCAATTTTCTTTTTTTTCCCTTTGTATATTAATATTCTCAAGTATCATTGTATCGATTCAAGTTAATTTAGATGAATGTATTCTTGTTGTGTCAATTCCTCATGTTTATTATTCATCTTCTATGCCAGAATCAATATTATTCTACAACTCAATTTTGAGGCTTAATTATGAATTTAGTTTAGAAATTTCAACTTTCCTCAATGTTATAATTGGATTGTATTATTATAAATTATGTTCCCATGATAGATCTTCTACCACCAACTGAGCCAAGGAAGATCCTTCCTCCCTTGTTCACATACAACTTCACTATCATGTTCCTTTGTACTAATATTCATTTCCTCCTATAAAGTTCATGTTATTTATATAAAGCCAAGCACCAAGGAAATTTACATAAGATGGTATACAAAATTATAACAAAGCCCATATATTTCTTTGTCCCTTATGGATAGTCTATATGTGCTGAAATGCAATTTTTATTCTTGCTTGGCTATGTCTGTAGGTACTTTCCTTTGTATGCTTTGTAATACCTTTAATACTTTCAAACCGATCCACATGTGGTTCCCCAAAGATATAATATCCACTTCTATGTTTTTTCCAAATCAATAATATGGTATTTGATATTCTTTCTTACAATTGTAATGTGACTTTCATACCATGTTGATTTTAGGATCACTACAAATGTAATAACACGGCTTGTGTTTTACAGTTTTTTTCAAATGCAGTGATCTCTCTTGTATTTATATGGAGGATGAGACAAAGACATATCCCTTCATGGAACATATCTATTAATTATTATTTGATTTATATAATAACAATTGATTATGTAATTACATAAAAATATATATGTATATATATACACATACATATAATATCTTCAAATTATTATTATATTAATTTCTCCTAAAATAATTGTATATACACATACACACAAAGATATATATATAGTTTAGTCTCATAGAATTTATCTTACTGAAGCTACAAAACATCAACAATTATATTTCCCATATTTACCATGAATATAATGGGGTGGTGGATGACATATTGCATAACTAAAATAGCTATGAAAAGTAATGATAAATGGATATGCGAAAGGGAGGGTGAATATAATTATGACATAATAAGCTTCATGTTCCTAGATAAATCAAATGGTAGGTAAGCATATTTTTCCCCAAAATGTATGTGTCGCACCAAGTCATTGGAATCAATAGTGGTCACAATGTCATTCATCTTATCTGTGCAATTATTTCTAACTGAAGTTAGCATGAATTCTGGGTGAAGCTGAAGTTAAATGGTTTTGGCCTTTCCTCAACCTTCATTTGAGTTTTGGAATTGAACTACTGAAAAGACAACATGATGGTTGGTGAACTTCATAGAGTTGAATATGCTACTTGCAAGCTAGCTCTTATGGATTTCGAAGTTAGAGAAACCTAGTTAAGGGAGGGTTATCCTTATTCCTAGAGAAATTGCATGAGCATGATATAAATGTAAAGAAAATATTTGTTGATGATTGGGATAACAAAGCCATTTATATCTAGGGAAAGAAGTTCAATATAAATGAAGATATGGTAGCCGATGCAACATGCTCTCCTCTAAGGGTCTTAATTTCTTTAATGATAGGAATCTTGTGGAGAAAGTGTTCATGAAATTCCTAGAGGAGTGGGAGACCTTTGATAAAGGTGATAAAAAAAACTATGACCCCAAGAAGCTCAAGCCTTTTGGAAAGCAAATAATCAGAGTTATCATGGCATTTATAACTATTGATGGTAGGTATATTCTCCTTTGTACCTACCATTTTATGTATCTTAATCACTTCAAATATAAGGATCATATTTCTTCCCTATTTTATTTCTTGTCCTCCTTGAATTAGATTATTTAAAATCACAAAAATAACCCTAGGAAGATGGCTTCTCATTAGGGGTTAGTTCTTATTCAATATGATTATCTAAGAGAAAAAATGAGGAGAATCCTAGATGTAGGATTGAGGAAAAAGATGGAGGAAGATACTCTTTTCCTTATAAATTTTAGGAGGATAGTGGCTTAGAGTATGTGGAAGCTAATGGGATTTTAAGAGAAAAAAGAAGCATGTGGTTAGGAGGGAAGTGTCTACATAGAAAAATGTAAGAACCAATAGTCCACCAAGATAACTGAGAGGAAGGGGAGGGGTGAATCAATTATCTGACAATTAAAACATGTATCATCTTTAATTAAACTTAACTAGTCAACCAAAGTAAACAACAACCATAATAAAATGTACATATACAATTGCACTAGATATGTTGACTAGGGAAACCCTTAATCTAAGGGAAAATCTTGGTGTGAATGATGCCCACAAGATGATGTACTAATATAAATATTTATTGTTAGAGGATGGACCCTGTTAGGAGTCTATTACAATATTTAGTACATAGAATCCCTGTTAGGAGATTTTGAATCCCTATTACGAGATTCCAACCCTATTAGGAGTTGTAGTACAATGTATGCAAGATGGGCCCACTGCCCAAACATGCAATTTCAACTACAAGAAGAGCTCACTACTCAAACATATAATTTACTGTTATGTTCTTGTTTCCTTTGTTATATCAACCAAACCAATCACTACCAAACCTTGTAGACCAAGTCATCAACCTCAGGTCCAAATATCAAACCTTGGATCACTCAGCAAAACCTCGACAATGAAGTGTTGGATACAATTGTTCAATTGTGTGTTGTCTTTGATGTTACACAAATGTCATATTAGTCATCAATCAGAGTCTATCAAGCTTAGAAGGTTAGCAAAGAAGGTTTACAATGTATACTGAGCATTCTCAAGCTTTACCTTGCACAGACAGTTGTTACCAAGCTTTCAAGGTTAAGCAAAGCAATTTAGTGACTACCGAGCTTACTCGATCATCAAAAGAAAATATGGCAGGAAACAATTTTTACCGAGCACTCATGGACAGTGAAGGAAATTTAGTTCTTACTGAGTTCACTAGATAGCTAAAGGATTTCATAGAAATTGCAGTGTTAATCGAGTTGAGATGGTTAACTCGAGAAATTGTTTCTGGAGCAGTGTTTACCAAGTAGGGTCATCCAATGAAGGATTTCATTATTTTTTGAAATAAAGTTTATTTGTTTAATGTAAAATTTGTAGCCGAATGATATATGGTTTATTGGTAAATGTAACTTGTGAATGAGCCAACTTGATAATCTGAATGGTATATACAAGAGGTCAAGTTGCGAATTCTAAGAGATAGTGGTAGATTTGATGTAATATGAATAAGAAGGAAGACTGATTATTGTGAAAGTGAATTTTGAAGGATGATTAGAGATCATTGAGGAGCAGCAAAGTTATATTTGATTGAAAATGATCTAATAGTGCAAAATAGAGATCTGTAATTAGCAAATTCAGTTGCATCTTATTCAAGTCAATTCATTATTACTTTCTAACTATTGTAGCAATGATTTCAAAATCTCCTAATAGAATTGGTTTAATAGCCATTTTGTAAATCCTCTAATAAGGTGACAGTTCAGTTGAATTATTCTAAAGACCTCTAGCAAGGCCACTCCTAACAGGGTGATTAAATCCTCTAACAGGGTCACACCTAATGGTGTGTATTGTAACCTTTAACAGGGTTGGCTCCTAACAGGGCTCACTTCAAAAGAGTGAATATTGATAGCTAGTTACTTGGTGGTTTTTTTCTATATTAAGTTTCCACATTAAATCTGGTGTCTCTCATGTTCATTTTATTTACTTTTGCATGCATGTTAATAATTATGAATTCTTGAAGATCAATAACAAGTTAATTTACCGAGTTACAACTTTTTTATAATGTTTGCCGAGTATCAACAATAACTAGTTATTTAAGATGTCTAAGGGATCTGTGGATTTGTTTTTGTGGTAACTGATTCACCCCCCATCTCATTTACTCCATCTATAATTCCAAAAATTGGTATCAGAGCTCTTGGTGCTTGCAGGAAAAGATTTCAAGGATCTAAGCTAAAGATCAGGATGTCTTACAACAAGAAAATTCCAAGACTTAACAGGGACAACTTCTCAACATGGCAAGGATTGATGAGACTTCATCTGGCCTCTATTGGTGATTCAAGATTGAAATACCTTGATGAAAAATATGCAGAACCTACTGGTACATTATCTGTCAATGATATTGCTGAAAAGAAGACCCACAACAACATGATGATAGATATAGCATCTGCTCTGAGTTATGAACAATTTGATGACATCAAGGATTGCAAAACTGCCTTTGAAATGTGGAACAAGCTGAAAGAGATCTATGGAGGAGATGATAATGTGAGAAGAGCCAAAGCAGAAAGTTTGAGAGGACAATTGGATCAAATGAACATGAGAGAGGATGAAAAAATTGCAAAGTATGTTGAAAGAGTTAAAGCATGAGTTAGTACAATCAAAGCATTTGGAGGAGATATCAAGGAGGAGACAGTTATAAGTAAAGTTCTTAGAACTCTACTTCCTATTTATGCAATCAAAGTCTCTCCAATTCAAGGAAGAAGATGTGAAGCAAATCATAAGATAAATTTAGAGGCCATAGTTGAAAGATTTACTACATTTGAGCTAGACAACTATGATAATTATGTTCTAGTTGCCAAGAACATTGAATTAGCATTTGAAGCCAAGATTTCACTCAAAGAAAAAGGCAAGAAGATAAAGGATCCTCAATCAAATAGTGATGAAGAATCAGAACAGATTACAAATAGTGATCTTGAGGTGGTTGAAGCTTTGCTAGCAAGGAAATATTCAAGAGGCAAAGGAAAATACAAAGGTAAGGTTCCTCTAATCTATTTTTCTTGTGAAGAAATTGGACATATTGCTACTAGGTGCCCAAATAAGCAAAACAAGGATGAGAAGAAAGGTCACAAGTGCAATGGCAAGAAAGACTTCAAATCATTCAAGGATAAAGGTAAGAAAACATGTTTCATGGCTAAATATTCTAATGATTCTGATGATGAAGAAGAAGATGAAATTGTTTACATTGCTATAAAAGATGAGTCTGATAATGATCAAGAAATGGCACTCATTTCTCATGTGAGAAAAAATGATACATAGATTATAGATAATGGTTGTTCCCATCACATGATTGGTAATAAAATTAAGTTTGAACATTTTGAAGACTATGATGGTGGCAGTGTAAGATTTGGTAACAATGAACCTTGTTGTATAAAAAGAAAAGGAAGAATCTCACTAACCAAAGAACTTGTATGTGATAATGCATATTGGGTAGAAGGACTAAGGCACAATCTATTAAGTGTGGCATAGCTACTCAATAATGGATTCAATGTGAAATTCATGCATGGAATAGAAAGACTGCAGGATGGCAAAGGAAAGCTGATTGGATCAGGCACTCAAACAAAAGGTAACTTGTTTTATCTTGAACTTGGTGAATGTTCATGTTTTATTGCTCAAGTTGAAGAAATTTGGTTATGGCATAGGAAATTGTGTCATGTAAACTTTGAAAAATTGGTAAAAATAAGTAAATTCAAGAAAGTAAGAGGCATTCCTAACATAAAGAAACCTAAGGTTGGTCTATGCAAGAATTGTCAAATTGGCAAGATGGGAAAAACTAGTTTTAAAAGCAAGAACTATCAGTCTGAAGAAATTTTAAAAATTGTGCATACTGATTTATGTGGACCTATTGGCATTGAATGTTATACTAGTGAAAAAATTCTTCATTCTTTTTGTTGATGATTATTCAAGAATGATGACTATCATGTACTTAAGAGAGAAATCATAAGCATTTGAAAAGTTCAAATGGTATTTTGCCAGAGTAGAAAAGGAAATAGGAAAAGACTAAAATGTTTAAGGTCTAAAAAAGGTGGTGAATTCATTTCAGATGAGTTCAATAAATTTTTCATTGAAAGGGGAATCAAAAGGTAGGTTTCAGCACTTGGAACTCTTGAATAGAATGGAATAGCTGAAAGAAGGAACAGATCTATCATGGACTGTGCAAGAACCTTAATGATTGAGAAGAACATTTCTATCAAATACTAGAAGGAAGTTATCAGCACTGCAGTTCATACCTTGAATTGAGTACAGCTGAAAAAGGACTCATTCAACACTCCCTATGAGTTGTGGTATGGCTACAAACCCATTATAAGTTACCTAAAAATATTTGGAAGCAAATGTTACATTTTGAAAGAATCTAGAAAAGGTAATTTTGATGTAAAGGGTGATGAAAGAATATTTTTGGGATATTCTTGTAAAAGTAAAGCATATAGATGTTTGAATTTGTCTACTCACAAAGTCATAGAGAGTGCACATGTGAAAGTTGATGAGTTTGTAGAAAGAACTGAAGAAGAAATCAAAAGGGAACCTGAAGACTAAAAGAGATTTGTTTACATTGAACCTGATACAATTCCAAATACACCTATCAATCAGGAATCTTCAACTCTAGAGTCTTCAATAACTAAGTCACAGGAAGTTCAAACTGAGCTAATACCTATCTAGTTGCAAGAACCCAATTTGCAAACAGAAGCTACCAAATCAACATCTATCGAGCCCAAGCAACCAAAACTAGAACTAGTAGTTAAGGCATAGAAGGATAACAATGCAAGTCATTCAAAAAGAAAGGAGCCTGTGTTAGCCAAGTATGTTAGGAAGCATCATGCACCAGATCAGATCATTGGAGATAAATCAAAAGGAACAATGACAAGAAGCAAGTTGAAAGGCACTTGTTTACTTGCTGATTTTGAAACTAGAAATGTCAAAGATGCATTAGAAAATGAAAGTTGGATTGAAGCTATGAATGAAGAGATAGAACAGATAGAGAAAAACAAAACATCAACTCTTCTACCTAGACCTAAAGACAAAAATGTGATTGGAACTAAGTGGGTATTTAGAAACAACTTAAATGAAGATGGTAAGGTGTCAATGAACAAAGCTAGACTGGTATGCAAAGGATACTCTCAAGAAGAAGGTGTGGAGTATGGAGAGACTTTTGCTCCTATTGCAAGATTAGAAGGTGTAAGAACCTTACTTGCATATGCTACACACAAAGGATTCAAAGCTTATCAGATGGATGTCAAGTCAGCATTTCTCAATGGCATATTGGATGAAGAGGTTTGCATTGAACAGCCTGAAGGTTTTTTTGATCCAGACAAGAAAGACATGGTCTACAAATTGCATAAAGCATTATATGGTCTAAAACAAGCCCCTACAGCATGGTATGAAAGATTGCATAACTATCTTATTCAGATTGGTTTTCAAAGAACTAATGATAACAATAGTTTATACATAAAGGAAGGACTAGATAATAAGATTGTTTTGGCAGAAATATTTGTAGATGATACTTTGTTCATAGGAAATGATGATCTTTGCAAAGAATTCTTAGAACAAATGAACAAGGAATTTGAAATGTCAATGTTTGGAGAAATCAAATTCTTTTTTGTTCTTCAAATTCATTAGAGTAAGAAAGGTATATACATCACTCAATCCAAATACATCAAGGAGATACTGAAAAAGTTTGGTATGGAAGACTGCAAACCAGTTGGAACTCCTATGTGTACTAGATTGAAACTTACCAAGGATGATGAATCAAAGGAAGTGGATTGGACATTTTATAGATCTATGATTGGAAAGTTGCAGTATGTAGTGCGCACAAGACCAGACATTGTTCTTGCAGTAGAAATTGTAGCAACATTCTCAGCAAAACCAAAAGAAAATCACATGATGGCAATCAAAAGGATCATGAGATATTTAAAAGGAACTAAAGATTATGGATTATGGTATAAACTTGGAGGAAATCTGGATTTAAAAGTGTTTGCCGATGCAAATTGGGTAGGGAATGTTGATAAAAAAAGAGTACAAGTGGAGGAGCTTTCTTTCTTTGGAAGAGGTTGGTTTCTTGGACAAGTAAAAAGCAAAACTGTAAATCCTAGTCCACAGCAAAGGCTGAATATATTGCAACAGCGGTAAACTACTCAAACATTGTATGGTTCAAACAATTATTGGAAGGTATGAAACAAGAAATCAAAGAACCTATTGTTATGTTTTGTGATAACACAAGTGCAATTAACATATCCAAGAATCCAGTAATGCACTCAAAAACAAAGCATATTGCTGTAAAGTATCACTTTGTTAGAGAATTGGTACAAGAAAAGGAAATCAGATTGGAATATGTCCATACAAAGGAACAAATTGCTGACATATTCAAAAAGCCTTTACCTAAGGATGCATTATTATATCTAAGAGGTAAGTTAGGGGTCATTCCCCTATCTGAAGCTCACTAAAATACAATTTTAGTGATGCATCAACAAGAATAGAATTGAAGATCTATCAATTGATGTAGCAAAGTAATGAAGACATTTCATATGAATCAGTATATCATGTACAATGCTATTCATTTGATTTTTTTTGTCTTTGGCATGTGTTGTCAAAGAGGGAGAGTATACTATCATATCTTTCTAAAATTTACAAAAAATGAGAGTCTCTGTAAGAGGGAGAGATTATTATGAAAGAGGGAGATTACTATATTTGAAAAGTTTGGTATAAGAGGAAGAAGTATTCTATCAGAAAAGACTTGTTTTCAAATTTCATTTGTCTATGACATGTCGTGTTTCTAGCAATGCCAAAGAGGGAGATTGTTGGATACAATTGTTCAATTGTGTGTTGTCTTTGATGTTACACAAATGTCATAACAGTCATTAGTCAGAGTCTACCAAACTTAGATGGTCAGCAAGGCAAGAGACAAATTATACTGAGCTCAAAAGGTTAGCAAAGAAGGTTTACAATGTCTACTAAGCGTTCTCAGGCTTTACCTTGCATAGACAGTTGTTACCGAGCTTTCAAGGTTAAGCAAGGCAATTTAGTGACTACCAAGCTTACTCGGTCATCAAAAGAAAATATGGTAGGAAATAATTCTTACCGAGCACTCATGGACAGTGAAAGAAATTTAGTTCTTATTGAGTTCACTCGGCAACCAAAGGATTTCACAGAAATTGCAGTGTTAACGGAGTTGAGATGGTTAACTTAGGAAAAAAAATTTGGAGCAATGTTTACCAAGCAGGGTCAGCCAATGAAGGATTTCATTATTTTGTGAAATAAAGTTTATTTGTTTAATGTAAAATTTGTAGCCGACTGATATATGGTTTATTGGTAAATGTAACTTGTGAATGAGCTGACTTGATAGTCTGAATGGTATATACAAGAGGTCAAGTTGTGAATTCTAAGAGATAATGGTGGATTTGATGTAATATGAATAAGAAGGAAGATTGATTATTGTGAAAGTGAATTTTGAAGGATGATCAGAGATCATTGAGGAGCAGCAAAGCTATATTTGATCGAAAAGGATCTAATAGTGCAGAATAGAGATATATAATCAGCAAATTCAGTTGCATCTTATTCAAGTCAATTCATTGTTACTTTCTAATCATTGTAGTAGTGATTTCAAAATCTCCTAACAGAGTTGGTTTAACAGCCATTTTGTAAATCCTCTAACAAGGTGATAGTTCAATTGAATTATTCTAAAGACCTCTAGCAAGGCCACTCCTAACAGGGTGATTAAATCCTCTAATAGGGTCACACCTAACAGTGTGTATTGTAACCTTTAACAAGGTTGGCTCCTAACAGGGCTCACTTCAAAAGAGTGAATATTGGTAGCTAGTTACTTGGTGGTTTTTCCCATATTGAATTTCCATGTTAAATCTGGTGTCTCTCGTGTTCATTTTATTTACTTTTACGTGCATGTTAATAATTATGAATGCTAGAAGATCAGTAATAAGTTAATTTATAGAGTTATAACTTTTTTATAGTGTTTTCCGAGTATCAGCAGTAACTAGTTATTTAAGACATCTAAGAGATTTGTGGATTTGTTTTTGTGGTAACTGATTCACCCCCCCTCTCAGTTACTCCATCTATAATTCCAACATGAAGTTTCCTTCACTTCCACACCACTCTGCTCAACTTCACATTCTACTCTTACTAATTCTTATCATCAATCATAAAACCATATCATCTCATTCCATGATAAAGAAAAATTTCCTTCTTTTATACCAAGTCCTCAAAACAATTCCTTGAGTTAGCTATTAGACCTTCTCAATTAATTATTATAGGACCACATTAAGAACACATTACACTTAGTGATAACATTAATCTTTCACCTCTCAACTTGAATAACTTTCTATACGTGCAATATTATGACGAGTGAACTTAGCCACGTCATCCTCAAAATGTCTTCTCCATGTCCTCAACCTTGATCCTTAGAATATCAACTCTACTAAGAGATATAAAAAGTTTACCACAATATGCCTTTGTAAAATCTATCTCAAAACAGACATCACCAAAACTTACATAGCTTCTTCCAAACTTATCCTTTCTTCTTTTGATGTTAACTACATATATCATATACTTAGAAGTATCTCCCATAATCTTGGGTAGATAGAATACTCAACTAGTCATCCATACCAACTTTATCTTTCTGTTGTTCTTCTGTCAAATACCACAAAAAACTACTATGTTGACATCAATGACAAAATCAATAATGAATGTAACATATCATCATAGTAACATATCTACAATACTCCCCCATAGGAATATTATCAACACTAATGCTTCTAACCAATCTTCTAACAATCTCCCCGTTTGGCATTGGTGGCAACATAGATGAAAAACATCTAGTTCTAAGAATACCAACAAAATATTGTTCATCTTTTCAAATCCTCTTCATCAATGATTCTCCACTATTGATATATCTCAATGTGCTTTCTACCAACTATCATTCCATGATGTGCTTATGCTAGACATACTATACTCATGTTGAACATCTTCCTAAGTATAATATTTTTCATGCAATATTCTCCCCCGTTGACATCAATGTCAAAGGTTGCAACAACCAACATCTATGCATTAGAATTTGCAACAACTGATACTTACTAGCTCGAGTGTCCAAAGACACTGTTGAAAACAACATCCAACAAAAGTCATAGATGACTCTATCAATCATAGTTACTCCCCCATACATGAAGCGTTAGCATTCAATCTAGACAATAATGATGCTCTATTACATTGGACCGATGCACTCTTTCATCTTCTACTCTTAGGAAGGGGCATAACCCCTAGCATACCTCGCAAATACTCAAAAGTCTATTTGAGAAGAGGCTTAGTGAATATATCTACAATGTTCTCTTTAGTGCTCACATACTCCAATCTAATTTCCTTTTCTACAACTTTCTCTCTCAACATATGATAATAAAAATGTGTTGGTCATAGAATGCAACACTAGATTCTTAGACATATTTACTATGCTTGTGTTGTCACAATGTATGACAATAGGTTCACTGATTTCTATCCTTATATCCTTTAGCATCTGCTTCATCCAAATGACTTGATTGCAATTATTTATTGCTACAACATACTCTGCTTCTGCTATACTTTGTGATTTACAATCCTGCTTCTTGTTTAACTAAGAAACCAATCTTCCTCCAAGAAAGAAGGCTCCACCACTGGTGTTTTTTCTGTCATCCATACTACCTACCCAATTTGCATCAGTATAAGAACCTAAAGTAAAATCATTAGATCTTTCATACCACAATCTGGACTCACATGTTCCCTTTAGATATCTAAATATCCTTATGGCTATTGTATGATGTGCTTCTCTAGGATCAGCTTGTAATCTTGTAATAATTCCAACTACATTTTCTATATCCAGCATTGTATGAGTCAAATATTGTAATCCTCTGATCATAGATCTGTACTTCTTCTACTCAATAGTAGATGTCTCATCCTTTGTACATAACTTGTTTCTAGTTACCATATGTGTTCCAACTAGTTTGCATGTTTCCAAACCAAACCTTTTCAATAAATCCTTCAAGTACTTAGTTTGAGAAATAAATATTCCTTCTTTATTCTGTACAATCTACAATCCTAGGAAATATTTAATCTCTAATATCATACTCATTTCAAATTCTTTCATCTCCTCAGCAAACTTCTCACTTTCTTCATCATTTCCTCCAAATATGATATCATCAAAAAATATTACCAAAATCATCAAACCATCATCAATTTCTTTCTAATATAGATTACAATCTGCCATACCTTTACTATATCCAAGTTTTGTCAAAGTTTTTCCAACCTTGCATACCAGGTTCTGGGTGCTTGCTTCAATCCATACAATGTTTTCCTTAGTTTGCATACTATTTCATTGTCATCTATCAAAGGATATCCTTCAGGCTGCTCAATGTATACCTCTTCTTCATGTTCTCCATTTAGAAATACTAACTTGATATCCATTTGATATACTTTGAATTTCTTTTGTGTTGTATAGGCTAAGAATAATCTTACTACTTCTATTCTAGCCATTGGAGTATAAGTCTCCTTATAATCTATCCCTTCTTTCTATGAGTAACCTTTCAATACCAATCTTTCTTTGTTTCTTACAATTTCACCTTGTTCATTCATCTTATTTCTAAATACCCATTTAGTTGCTATAACGTTCTTACTATTGGTCTAGGGACCAATTCCTATGTCTCATTCTTAACTATCTGATCCAATTCCTCTTTCATGGCTTGTTTCCAATAATCATCTTTACATGCTTCATCTACATTCTTAGGCTCAACTTGAGATATCAAGCATAGCTCTTCATTTATTCTGCTTCTTTTCATCACACCTTTGTCTTTACTTCCAATGATCTGTTCAGATGGGTGATTCTTTATCATATCCTTTCCTAATGTAGGAGTTGCTATCACAACTCTTGGATCTATTGAAGGTTCCAAGATTTGTTCCTTCCTAGTCTCTCCTTTGTTTTGCAAATCATTGTTAGTCTCAAGAAATACTTCATTATTCCTTGGCTTAGTGCCAACATCATCATCAAAATTGTAATCAACTATTCTCTCTTGTATTCTAAATTTCTCATCAATTCCTACATTTGCACTTTTCATAATAGTCTTAATTCTCTGATTATAAAATCTGCAAGCATTGCTTTTCAATGAATAACCAAGAAACATACCTTCATCACTTTTAGCATCAAACTTACCAGTATAATCATCTCTTTTGATATAACACTTACTCCCAAAAATTTTGAAATACTTAACTGTAGGTGAGTGACCAAACCATAGTTCATAAGGTGTCTTATTTGTGTCTTTCCGAACTTGCACTCTGTTCATAGTGTAGACTGTTGTATTCATAGCTTATCTCCAAAATATTTTGGATACGTCATTCTCTTGTAGCTTTTGTAACTAACTTGTTCCATCTCTCTGCAACGTCGTTCTGTTCAAGGGTTCTCAAAACTGATAATTGTCTTTAATTCCATTTTCTTCACAAATCATGTTAAACTCATTTGAAGTAAATTCTCCTCCTCTATCTAATCTTAGATATTTAATCTTCATACTATATTCATTCTCAAGCTTATTCTTGAATATCTTAAACTTATCAAATGACTCAAATTTCTCTTTAAGAAATGCAACCCACATCATTCTAGAAAAGTCATCAACTAGAATCATAAAATAACTTTCACCATAGAATTCTTTAGTCTTTCTAGGACTACTAAGATCTATGTGTACAATCTTCAACTTTGTTGCAATGGTAAACTTCTTGCTGGGAGAAGAAGTTCTGTTATGCTTGGCCAAAACACAATCCTTGCAAATTGTGTTCGTAGACTTTACAATCTTTGGCAAATCTCTAACTGCAAACACTCTACTAGTCCTCACAATACTGTCAAATTTTATATGAAAAAATATCTTATGCCATAACCAACTATCATCCACCTTTGCAACCAAACATGCCATTTTAGTAGAATTCAACTAAAATACATTACCTCTAGATCTAGTTCCTATTCCAATTACTTTCCCATTTTTATCTTTGATCATGCATGTCTTTTCTATGAACTACAACTAATAACCTTTGTCTACTAGTTGTCCAACACTCAAAATATTGTGCTTTAAACCATCAAAAAAGTATACATCTTCAGTGTTAGTTTACCATCAAGAGTTATAGATCTAATACTTTTAAATTGGCCATAGTCATATGATGTGAAAAACCACTATCAATTATTCAAATAGATTTCTTCTCAACCTATGACACCAAAGCTACCTTTTCTGGACTTTCTTCTTTAATTTCCACAAATCCAATTTCATCATCACTAGCACTTAATGCTTGTTCATCAAAATCATTATCCTTATTTGCATACAAACACTCTCTATCTTTTCTAGGCTTGTAATTTCCCTTATACTTTTTCTCTCTTTTAGGACACTTAGATGCATAATGACCATATTCATCACAAGGCCAACATTTTAAAATTTTCTTACCTCCTTTTTCTCTTTCTACCAGAAGAGCTACTCCTTCAATCTTTTTGTCTTCCTTAGATCTACTGCTGCTAGCAAAATCTCCTCTAGCACTTGTGCTCCTTGATAAATTTGGTCAAATATTCAATGCACTAAAAGATGACTCTATTATGGTCAATTCACTAGACTGTTTGAGCTCATTCTCAACTACTTCAAGTCTTCCAAGCAATAACTCCTATGTGAAATCTTTGGTACAAGATATCAATAATTGTATCATCTGAACTATTGACTTAAATGGTGGTGTTAGATTCTTTAATATCTTCCATATAACCTCATCATCTTCTTTGGTTCCTCCTTAGCTTTAATACCTACAGTAATTTATGATATCCTACCTATATTTTTTCTTACAGATTCATCTTCCATCATTTTGGCATCTTGAAACACACAAATCCAACTTTGTAGCCTCAACTTCTTAGAATGTGCATCACCTTCAAAACTATTTTCAAAAGCTTTCCAAATCAAATGTGAAGTAGCAAGTGATTTTACCTAATTGTACTCAATTTTAGGAAGTGCAGTCAACAGAGCTTCTCTAGCTCTCATGTCACACATGAAAAGATCTCTTTCTACCTCAGTGCAAATTTCCAAATCCTTTTCAGCAATGATTGTCTTCTCTCATTTTGTCAAGATCTAATATCCTGGACCTATACATAACAAATGTGTCTTCATCTTTTCTTTCCAGTTATCATAATTTGTTCCATTGAACTTCAAACTATCTTTCCTAAACATGTTCACCATGCATCTCCCAAAGTTGTTAAACTTTTCCTTCAAGGACCTGATGCTCTGATACCAATTGTTAGAAACAATAGTCCACCAAGATAACTAGAGGGGGGAGATGGGTGAATCAATTATTTGACAATTAAAACATTTATCTTCTTTAAAAAAACTTAACCATTCAACCAAAGTAAAAAAAAATCATAATAAAATGCACATAGACAATTGCACCAAATATGTTGACTAGGGAAACCCTTGATCAGAAGGAAAAACCCAATGGGAATGATGCCCACAAGATGATGTACTAATATAAATATTCTTTTTTAGAGGATGGATCCAGTTAGGAGTCTATTACAACACTTAGTACATAGAGTCCCTATTAGGAGACATTGAATCCCTGTTAGGAGTTGTAGTACTATGTATGCAAGATGAGCCCACTACCCAAACATGCAATTTCAACTACAAAAAGAGCTCACTGCTCAAACATGTAATTTACTGTTATGTTCTCCTTTCCTTTGTTCTATCAACTAAACCAATCACTATCAAACCTTTTAGAATAGGTCACCAACCTCAGATCCAAATATCAAACCTCAAATCACTCAGCAAAACCTCAACAATGAAGTTTCCTTTACTTCTACACTACTCTGGTCAACTTCGCATTCTACACTTACTTATACTTATCATCAATCATAGAACTATATCATATCATTCTACGATAAAGGAAAATTTCCTTCCTTTATACCAAGTCCTTAAAAAAATTCCTTGAGTTGATTATTAGACCTTCTCAATTAATTATTATAGGACCACATTAAGAACATGTTACACTTAGTGATAACATTAATCTTTCACCTTGCAACTTGAATAACTTTATGTACACACAATATTATGACAAGAGAACTTAGCCACATCATCCTCAACATGTCTTCTCCATGTCCTCAACCTCAATCCTTAGATTATCAAATCTGCTAAGAGATATAACAAGTTTACTAGAATGTGCATATGTAAACTCTATCTCAAAACAAACATCACCAAAACTTACATAGCTTCTTCTTGACTTATCATTTCTTCTTCTGACATTAATTGCATATACTAGATACTTAGAAGTATCTCCCATAACCTCGGGTAGATAGAATACTCAACTAGTCATTCATACCAACTTGATCTTTCCATGGTTCGTTTGTTAGATACCACAGAAAATTGCTATGTTGACATCAATGACAAACTTAGTCATGAATGTAACATATCATCATAGTAACATATCTACAGTACTCCCCCATAGG